>JAHTMQ010000236.1:0-23364 GCA_019327925.1 Leucocoprinus sp. KB1807203 | reverse complement strand
AAAAATATATAACAGGTAAAACTCAACTAAAAAAGCACACAGAGCACTAATAACTTATATTTATACTTTTGTAAGATTTTTTATTATTAATTGATACAAGTAAATACTTTTATAATAAAAATAATTTTTAGCCCTTTTTAAAAAATAAAATAAAAATTAAATCTTTATTGGCAATAGGGGAAGAAAAATAATACAACAAAAGGCACTGCGTAAAACAAAAATAAAACAATGCCAAAATAAAAATTAAACAATTAAAGAACACATAAAATAATAGAAATATCGAACAGTACAGTTAAAATAAATAGTAACTAAATAAACTAAATTTAATTATAAAAAACAAAATAAAAAATAAACAAACTGGCTATTATCTAAACAAAACCAGGAGAAACAAATAACCAAAATTAATAAGCAAAAAGAAATAATAAGTAAATATTTTAAAGAGTGGATTTGACGCAGAAATTCTACAAATAGTATTAAGGGTTAAAATATAACCTTATTTTCTTGCTAAACTAAAAATTTGACACATATTTATATAAATTAATATATAGATTATGAGTATAATAGTAGGGGTCAGTATAACTGCCCTCCGAACCGTACGTGATAGTTTCCCATCATACGGCTCTCCACCTAAATTGTACAAAAATAATATAGGAAAAAATAATTTAGAGAAAATATTGAACATGACAAAAGGAACTATTTGGTTTCATTATAAGATTTCGTAAATCGACTAATTTCAGTTATGTCGGAGTAGTTCAAAAGACCTTGATGGTAAAGTGAATGATGATAGAAACAAAGAGGTATTTGTTTACGTTTATATGCTTTAATTCATGGTGCGAAACTAGCGTTTCCTGTGCGAATCTTCGTTCTAATATCTTTTATTGATCTTACGTGATGCATTTTGCTATTATTTGAGGTTCCACATAAAATACAAGTTTTGCGGATATTGGTTTCAGTTAGTTTAGCTGATCATGAGATAACAATTAAATTCCTAGCTTTGAATAGTATTAAATTTATAGTCGTGGATTGCTTCTAGGAAAGATGGAATTTTTAATTCAATACCAGTTTCTGGGCAAGTGTAAAGCTTACCATATTTTTTATAAATTTTATTAAGAGTTCTAACTTTATATTTCTTGGCTAAGGTTAAACCACAACTGCTAATCAGTATTCATATGATATAGTGTAATCTACTTCGATTTTCGAAAAAAGAATTAAAGTTAATAAGCCCATTAATTTTACTGTTGTAAAAGCATATAATATCAGCATGAGAGTGGTTAATCATGGAATTAAAAGCCGTACCTCTTGCTAATAACTTGTTACAGTCTATTCATTTTGCGATACGAGTTTGTATTAGTTTTTGTAACACCTTACGGGTGTCCATATTCACTCTCAATTTAGTAGTTGCTCTACGGGTACCTTTTGCACTTACTTTTAACATATGGTTCTTAAGCATATTGGCTTTAACTATATGGGCCCCTAGAAAGTTAAATCCATATTTCATATTAGATATTATTGTTTTATCCATATTCAGATCTAGAGCACAGTTATCTTTA
This sequence comes from Leucocoprinus sp. KB1807203, assembly GCA_019327925.1. NCBI lineage: Eukaryota > Fungi > Basidiomycota > Agaricomycetes > Agaricales > Agaricaceae > Leucocoprinus > Leucocoprinus sp. KB1807203. The sequence continues at coordinate 21,814 of JAHTMQ010000236.1, read as the reverse complement.
AGAAAATTTTTTATATTACGTTTAATATTTATAGCATCGGATTTCGGACCAATTATACAGATAACAAAATCGTCTGCATATCTTACATATAACAGTCTTCTAAAATTAGGATTCCTCATGTCAAGGGAATGATGTTTTTTCATTTCTTTTAAAAGTTGTTTTCTGATTAAAGGGTCTTTACTGTAACGTCTTTGTCCTAATAATCTAGAGTAGGTTGGATTTAATATTCGTATTTTTCCTTTGTCATATTTAAATTTATATTCTTTCATATACCAGTCCATTTCATGTAACACTATATTAGCTAGAATGGGACTAACAACACTAGCCTGAGGGGTTCCGATTTTACTTTTAAAGTTTTCTTGAGTGTGTAAATCACGCACAGTAACTTTTATCGCTTTATGAATTAGTTCGAGAGTACGAGCACATTTTATTGTTTTTCCGATTTGTTTCATAATTATTTTATGAGGTATCGAGTCAAAGCATTTAGATATATTACCTTGAATAACTCATGAGTAATTTCCTCCTTTCAAATATAATTCCCTAAGAGCAGTATAAACAGATTTATTAGGTCGGAAGCCATGACTACTTTCTAGAAATTTGCTTTCCCATATTTGTTCCATAATAACCGATAGGGCTTTTTGAATTATCTTATCTTTAAAAGATTCTACTTCAAGATGTCTAGTTTTACCATTTGCTTTGGGTATCTGAACTCTACGAACATGAGAAAACTCAAATTGTCCTCTTCTAATAGTTTCTGCTAGTTTTATTAATCAATTTCAGGTCAATCCGTCTAATGTTAAACCATCGAAGCCTGGTGTCATGTTTCCAGGTTTTCCTCTTATTTCTTCATAACAAAGCACAAGAAATTCTGGTTTGGATAATAAGTGAATTAAACCATTATAGTTATCTTGCTTTGTTTTGTATTTTTGCATTTCTTTGTTAACTAAAATGACAAGAGACTCTTTTCTATTAACTTTATTGGGTCTAACGGAAGAAGAATCTTTTTTGTTCTTGAATATTTTAGTTTTCTCGAAATCGCTTAGGTTGTTTCCCTTTGTCTCCTGGCTGGAAATATTTCATTTTCTACGACTCGTATGGAAACTCCGTCTCCGCATTAAATTTGTTGAATTAGAGGCGGTTGGATCCCGCAGTATCAAATTCATTCCATATCTAGATCTGTTATAAACTAGTCCCACCTTACTTAGATCTCTGCATTTTCTATCTCTAACTGAGAGCACAAATAAATTTCTGACTACTCAAAACACTCTTACTATTGTTATGAGGTTATTTATTAGATCGTCGACAAAGTACGGTCTGCCTGGCAATATGCTGTTAAAATGTGTCAGATTTGTTAACCTAATCTTATAAGGTTCCACAGATCGTTTTCTGCTTACATCAAATTCGTTAGTTATTAGCTCAACGAAAGACGAAAAGATGTGGTATTCAATTATATGATATATTACTATCATTATAAGTCAGATTTGAATAAGTACTTTTGGGAGAGAGTACCGTGAATGAAAGTGACCTAACGGCGCACATAAATGAACTAGAATAATATAACCCTTCGAGGAATACCAGACGTCCGTCTTTACCTTCGAGGCTCATTAGGGTTTTGTACGTTTTAATCAAAGAACAATCCTGTGATAGGGTTCTTAGAAATGTTAACGATTCCCAACATTCGACTGTTTCCTTTTGGGTTATACTACCCCTTTCCCGAACCGTACGTGATAGTTTCCCATCATACGGCTCTCCATCAATACTTGTATTTAGGTTTTGTTTGATGTTAAGATCTAGACCGGTTTGTCGTGATGTAGTTTCATATGACATGCTCTACATAGTGGCATTTGTTTACGTTTTAATTTAATTTGCAATTTATCAAAGTAAGATAACTTAGGATTTAAATCTTTCATCATTCGGATGTGATGCATTTCCACCCGGTGTTTAGATCCACATGCTGTACATTCTACCTTTTCTAGGGAGGCTATAGATACAGGGTGAAGATTTAAAATCGGGGTGTGTTGATTTACTTTGAAGTTCATATAGTTTGCCTTATAATTCTCATGTTAATAAAACTTAGTTTCTACTATTTCAGTGGATTTCTGATCTGTCTTATTACGAGGTTTTATCAATTTAATCTCCTTGTATGTAAGGTCTTTACCAAATTTATACAGCACTGCACTTACAGATCTCAGATTAAATTTGGATGCTAGCAGCATTCCACACGATCCTTTTAAGGTTCAGTAAAGGAATGTAGCCATTCTGCTGTAATTATGTGCGAACGAGTAGTAATTTAAGTATCCTCTGAAAATACTGCTGTACAGGATTAAGATTTGTCTATGAGTATAGCCTCTTCATACATTTCGAGGGTAAGGTCTACCATTTTTCAATATCCCGAGTGCGTAAAGTTTTCTCCGGATGTCATCAAGAGGAGCTTCTATTCTCATTCTTAATGGCATACGTTGGATTACATGCTTTTTGCTTGGTGATACGAAGTGTTTAACATGTGATTGTCTACTCATTTGAAAACCTAAGAATTTAATCTTATCCGTTCCCATGTTAGAGATTTTTGTTTTCTCTTCGCTGAGAGTTAGACCTTTATCCGTGAGGAATACCTTTATTAACTCCTTTATTTTTTCAGCGTCTATTTTGGAACCTCTTATTCCTATGATTCAGTCGTCTGCATATCTGACATAGTGTAGTCTCTTGTAACCCGGATCATTGAATAATGTGTATTCGGTATTCAATAATTTATTATGTAGCTCCTTGATTAGTGGAATGTCAGAGGTTTTCTCCGCCTTACGTTTCAGATGTCTGATCTTGGTGTATTCAGGAGATACCCTTATTTTTTTTCCAACATCAAATTGTTTTTTGATTGACTCTACATAATTATCTAATTGATGCATAAATACATTCGCTAGAATAGGGCTTATTATTGATCCTTGCGGAGTACCTATTAAATTGTGTTCATGTATTTTGAATTCGAAGTATCCCGCTCTGAGACTCTTTCAGATTAATTTAGTGAATTGACGATCTTGAATTTTGTTTTCTATGATCTCCATAAGTTTAGTATGATCGATGGTGTCAAAGCATTTTTTTATGTCTCCTTCTATTATTCATGATACGGATTTAAAGTCGCGATAGATATGTTGTCAAGCTGTATGACAGGACTTATTAGGTCGGTATCCATGCGAATTTTCGAAAAAGGTCGGTTCGAATATGGCTTCCAGGATAATTCTCATTGCCTCTTGTATGATTTTGTCTCGCGGAGGAGCTATTGATAGAGGTCTGGTTCCCCTTTGTTCCATTTTCGGGTTTTGTACCCTTCTGGCGGGTGAGAAGGAAAACAGTTCTGATTTTAGTAATTCGCTCAATTTAATGAATTCTTCTAAGCTCATACCGTCTAAAGTAGTAGGGACTATACCAGGAGTCATATTACCTGGTTTACTTTTGATATTATTGTAAGCTAAGTATAGTAAACTCGGGTCACAAATCATGTTATATAACTTTCTATCAACGACCAATTCCGGGTTTGATTTACATCATTCTGCTAAACTGTTCAATTTGTCCACTACCGTTTTATGTGCATCCGCACTGTAATGTCTAAGTTGAACGTAAGTATTAACTGCAGATCTTCCCTTTCAGAGACTGTTATGTCAATCGTATCTTACTGTCGTAAGTCAGGTACTACCTCTGCTCTGTGACCGATAGGAATTGCTTCCCTTAGGCCATCCCGTTGTATGCGTATTCGTTATTTTACTTGTCTTAGGATGTCAATTCATTCCCTTTATTATCCTTCCTGGATAACGTGTTAAATTAGATTGATTAATAACTACGCCTTCTTTATAGTTTTTACAATTTAAGTAACCTTTAACGGACATGTTACTCCCTATGATGAGAGGGCACTGAGAATTTGACTTCAGATAGTATAATCTTATCCATAACAAGAACACTTCACCCATGTCCTTCGAATATCCGCTTAATTCAGAGATAGGTTTTACAAAGATGCTATGTTCAGCAGGCGACTTTCTCGCGCTACCTAACTTTGTCAGTGCCGAGATATATCAATAATCTACGGTTAGTTTAACTAACGTAACGAAAGGCACCAAACGGCGCACGAATGCCATCATTAGGGCGAATACATTTAATTTAATTATCTTTTAATAGTTATAAACTATCTTACTCTATAAGGAGTCTTTAATCCTTTTTCTTCTCAATTTTCCTTCTTAATAACATTTTAATATCTTAATTTATTGAAATAGCTGCTTTTCTAATTGAAGTAAACACAGTTGTAGTATTAGTTTCCGTATCTTTAATTACTAGCTCAATCCCCTGTTTTGTTTTTGAAGGGTTATTTCTATTTAAAGCTGCTTCTGTAATTAATTGTATAGCTTGTTCTTAATGTTTTTATTGTAAAAGCTTCGAATTATTTTCACCTCTTCTATTCAAACTCAGGTTATTTTTAACTTATTCATAGTGTTTTATGCCCATTTTACCCTTGCTTATTGGTTCATTTTTAGGCTTCAGTATGTTTATAGTTTTTATAATTTCCAGTTGTTTTTAATATGTTATATTCTGGTTTAAGTAAATCTATTCATTTTTGCTCTAATAAATTTTCTTCATTAGAATATTCTAAGATAATTAAAATTTTCCATATTTTTTATAGCTTTCACAATATATAATTTATATTTAGATTCCATGTACCATTTTTGATAATAGTCACTTAATCGATTATATAAAGGATTACCGCTTCCTACGTATATTTAACTATTTAGATTATTATACCAAGCATAAACACACCAAGCTATTTTCTCAATATTTTCTTGATAAATTAGATTTCTTTGATTTAAATGATCTTTATAGGTTTTTATCGACCTTTTGATATAAAAATAATATTATATTACTAATAATAAGAGTATTATCTGTCCACTTCGACCCTACCTTTGTTATTTAATCCGGAAAATTAATAAGTAAATTGAATTACTAGATAATAAACATTATACTTAATCTTTCCTCTATCTTTGTAATATAAGGTTATCTGCATCCCTTCTTATTTAAAATCTGTAAGGGTTCTTATTTACTAAATAGAGATTAAATATTGTTGTATTAGTCATGTTTATTCAACAACTCACATTGTTGTTTAGACTATGTCTTCAATATATAATACATGTTTAGTACTATATAATGCTGGGCGCTAATGAAAGGTTATTGTTAACATTGACTCACTTTCTAGTCGTTGAACGTTCTTAACACTTCTTTAAATTTTGTGTTTAAAACAGATAGAAATTATTTCTATAAGATGTTGAATTAAGCTTCGCTGCAAGTTGACTTATTTAAGTTATTCTTGCAATTCACCCAGTTTATACAGAGCTATTCGCCTAACCCTGTGGCTTCAGCTAAAGCACTAGAGATAGAAATTATTCTCGCGAATAAGACCCCTCAAAGAACCGTACGTGCACCTTTCAATGCATACGGCTCAATCTAAGTCTATATATTATATGTAGATAAACAAGGCAATTTACACAGTTTGTTTATTACTGTTGATATTATGTAGCCGACTATGGTGTTTTCTATGACATTCGCTATGTACTAATCTAAGATTCTTGATATTGGATAAACTTCCTTTTCTTGAGATAGGAATAATATGGTCTATATGTAAATTTCTAGTTAATCTATCATCTAGGTCCATTCTATTCTCACAAAGTAGGCATACACCTTTTTGTTTCTTGAATAGTTTTTCTTTTAGAGATGCGTACTTATCTTTAATAGATCTAACTTGTAAGTTATGGTTAAATTTAATTAATTCTTCAGCTTCTTTCGAGAAGGCTTTAATAGGTTTTAATTTGGTGGGAAGATTGTAATCGTTTGTTGCAAAAGTCATTACATCAAAAGGATTGAATAAAATATTCTTTTTACCTTCTTTACCTTCATTAAATCTAGAGTTATCCTTAGTAAGACCTCTTAAATATCAGCGTCTACCTTTGAATGTCTCTGATGATTTAAAGTAATTATTAACTATTTTTCTAGTGCCTCATCTAGGATGCTTTCTTATAGCTCAAAGCATTAATTTTTGGTACACTGCATGACCTATTTTAGATCTAGCAAGACTAGAATTACCTAAGTTAGAATACATATATCATCCTCTTAATATAGGATTTAAGTCTGCAATTAATTTAAATGCTGTTGAATTTTTGCTATTTCTAATTAACTGTTTAACTTTGTTCAAAACTTCTACCACTTTATCTTTAGAAGGATAAACTGCAATACCTTCGTCAAAAGACGATTTACTATACATTAATCTATATTTTCTACTTCAACTTACTCGGTGTTGAATCACATATCCCAAAAAGTCGATTTTGTTGTTTTCCATGCAAAATGTTTTAGTTTTATCAGGAGATAGAGTTAAACCTCTTTCTTCTAGGAAACTTGTTACTGCAGGTCGAATATATACGTCAATTATACGTCTACTTCTAGCTAGTATAATAAAATCGTCTGCGTATCTTACAGTTTTAACGTACATATTAATCATCTTTCAACCTCCTCCCTTTTTTGGAACACTTGTTACCTTAGATTTAGTTAGACTTTTTATAGAGTTTTCTACACAAGCCTCTAAACCATTTAGTGTAAAGTTAGCTAATAAAGGACTAATAATCCCTCCTTGAGGAGTTCCACTATTAGTAGGTGAAAGTACACCTTTATATACTACTCCTGATTTTAACCATTGTTTAAATATTGATTTAATGTAGGGTTTAAAAGGTAGATTGTTTAGTATTCAATCGTGGTTTATATTGTCAAAGAAACCTTTAACATCACAATCTAATACTCATTTACTACTAGCATTTGTATTGGATCTTAGTAGAGATATAAGTGTACCTAAGGCATTTTTAGCCGATCTAAATTTTCTGAACCCATAGCTATTAAGATCACTATTCATTTCGACAATGGGATCGAATATTAATGCAATTAATTGTTGTAAACATCTATCTTGTATTGTAGGTATACCTATTGATCGTTTTTTCCCATTGGAGTTTGGTATGTAGACTCTTTTTAGTGGTGAACTTTTATATTCTTTAAGTAAAGTTAATAATTTAACAGACATAGCCTCTTTTTGATCTTGAGTAGTAAGCGTTACTCCGTCTATCCCTGGAGTCTGACCTCCAGTGTTTCTAGTGACCTTAAGTACACTGTATAGTCTAAATTGTCTAGATCTAATTAAAATATCTATAAATCTTTGGACTTTGTCATGTTGAACACCAAGTTTTGTGGCAAGGTCAAACAGTTTCCTTTGACTAGTAAATACCTTTTCTTCCAACTGATGAAAAGAATCATCTTTAGGAGTTAATGGCCCAGACGTCTTAGATTTAACATCTACTTGAGACTTTTGTGCCGACATATTTACAGTTTCGGATTGTTGACCCGACTTAAACAATAGCAAATTCAGCTTTCCTGTATCGTGGTTAAGACGTACAGGTCATGTACTTATATAATTTCTGCAAACTATTTTTAACATGATATCCTTAACATTTATTAAGGCATTTGCTTTCTTGCCTATCTTGCCCCCGTTCCGATTTATATAATCTTGTACAAGTACTTGACTATATAAAGTTACTAAATGTAACATTTTTTGCGATAAAACACAATTTTCGAAAAATAACTTTGACGCTATTGCGACTAATGACTTATTTGGTCCGGGGTTCCCTGCTTTAAGTATGTGTAGTATAATTGTAACTTTCGTCACAATGTTAATTAGAAGGAAGGATGTGCCTGTTCAAGAGTAGTGTAAAAGGTCGATTACAGATGCAAGGATTCAATTACATTTGTCTTTATTACTACATACGTCCATAATTTGCTGAAGACGTAGGATCCATGATCTTGTTTTAAAATAGCACTTCATTTTCATTATCCATTTTCCAATTAAAATACCAAAGGAACACCCCTTTAACACCTACAGCTAGGCGGATTGGGTTATTCAATGAAACTTCAACCTGTATCTCGTTGGATACAACTTGTTCAAATAATCCTTGAGCGGTTAACCGACTTGCTCAGCAACATCCACTAGTTTTATCAGTAGTATAACTAGGGTTATGATGTAGTATACATACTATTCGCAGTCGTAAGAATCCTAAGATTGCGTAAGAGAATAATTGTCCTCTTAATTGAGGGTTTCTAGCTGTTGCTAAGATTAATGAACCGAAAACTACTCCGATTCCTGCTCCTGCTCCAATTAAACCTGAGCAAGCTACTCCAGCTCCAATATATTTTGCTGCTGCTAACATTTTTAATTATTTATGTTAATGATAGTGTCTAACATATTAATTTATTTAATACACTTTTATGTGTGATTTTGATTCTCTTTGTTTTCGTGTTTATTTAACATTTTTGACTATTTAAGGAACTTTATTAAATACTTATTTTTGGGGGGTATATAAAGATGTCTAATGTGTATAATGAAATACACCTATAGGATGAAATTATTTTTTAATTATTTATTTGAATGGCTATCAAAATTTATTAGCTATAAAGAAAATGATTCGATTTGGAATAGAGTTAATTTATTCTTTAAGTATTATGGTATTAGTAATATTATTGGTATTGAGAAATTTAGTTCTAAGAATAACACGGGGATTAATAATTTAAGCAATTTAGATAATCTTGTGAATGAGGATAATAATAGCAATATGATGAATATCAATAGTATTAACAAAATCACAGGGGGATATAAAAGCTATAAATTAGTTACAATATTTAAAGATGTTATTTTTAGTTATAATGCTGATTTACAAATGATAACTATTGATAAAGAAGGATTATATAACAATATTGTTAATTTTTTAAGTAAATTAGATAGAAATAAAACTTATACAGCATTATTTATTGCTGAATCTTGGAATTATAACAGAATTGTTGGTACATTATCTGAACATAGTATATTAATTCATAAAGATTTGGAAGCTAAAGTGTTAGCTGAAATTATTGAAATAGATATTAATAAATTTATGAGTAAATATTTAAATAATAAATATGATAATATTGTTGATTTTAAAATATCTGTTCAATATAGAGAATGGTTAGATGAAAATAAGTATGGTAAAGATAAATTCCTACAAATTAAAGAATTAATTAATAAAAATAGTCTACAAAATTTAAGAAAATTAACCTCATTAAATAAAATTATAAGTGAGGATGTAAATATTATTAATGGTTTAAAATATATGAATTTCTTTGATTTTAATTTACCTTATAATTATTGGTTTGAAAAAGAGTTATTCTTTAAAAATATTATTAAGAATAATTTAATTAACTTTAATAAAGATAAAGATAAAGATAAAGATAATAGTATAGATTTAGATGGTGAGGATATATATAAATTATATAAGATTTTCTTTGAGAGTCTAAAGGATAATTCTGAATATTTATTTGATTGAGGAAATAAAAAGGATTTACTTAAAATAGTATTTACTAATGTAGATGAAATTAATATAAATATGGTAAATGATTGTAGTAAGTATAATATTAAAGATAAAATATTTATTAGACAAGCTGAAATTTACATGGTTGAAAATAGTCAACGTGAAAATAAATGTTTATTAAAATGGATAGATATTATAGGTTTAGATAAGAATATATTTAATGATCTGTTTAATACAAATACAAATACAAATAATATAAATGTTTTAAATAAAATTATTTATTATAATAGTTATAGAATTGTGGAAAGACATGTTGATAAAATTAAATTTACTTGGAATACTATATTTAAACCTACATATTTAACTAAATTTGATAATATTAATAATATAAAGGATTTATTTAAAATTATAAGACCAATAGAAAGTATATTTATATTTAAGAATTTCGAACAAGATTTTAAATTAGATATTCTGGAGGAATTACCACATGAACAAATGTTTAATAATAAAATAGGTGTTATTGATTTAGAAACATGCCCTGAAAAAAGTGAAGTAATAAGTACTGAAGTTGATGAAGAGGGTAATAAAATTTACAATAATAATGGTTCACAGAAAGTATATGCAGGTGGATGGAGAGTAGGTTCAGATAAACATCTATATTATTATGGAGATCCAGGTTGTGAGAATCAAGATGGACTAATTCAAAAAAATGATTACTGATATATTCGAATGCGGGTTTGCTAAATATACCTTCTATGTGCATAATTTAGGTAAATTTGATGGTCATTTTATGACTAAATCTTTATTAGTTGATTTACCAAATAATGAGAAATTTGAGGATGTAAAAATAATAGTTGGTGATTCTAACGACATCATTCAAATAAAAATTAAAAGAACAAAGGGAAATAATAGATCAATAAATCCAAAAGAGAAAAATAAATACGGATATATTAAAATATTAGATAGTTTAAAATTAATACCTAGTAATTTAGATAATATAGGAAAAGAAATGTTAAATGTTAAAGGTAAAGATATATTTCCACATAATTTTATTAATTATAATAATTTATTTTATGAAGGTAAAGTACCAGATATTAGATTTATTAATAATATAAATAAGGATGATTACAATAAAATATTGGAAGGGTGTAATACACAAAAATGGATAGCTAAAGATAATTGCTTAAAATATCTTGAAAAAGATTTAGATTTACTATATGATGCTGTAATCATGTTTGGTAAAGAAAATTTGGAATGAATATGGAGTTAACATAACATCTAGAAAAACAATATCTGGTTTAACTCTACTTATTTATCAAGTTTATTACTACAAAAAATGTGGTTATAAAATTCCTATTGTTAATGGACAATTAGAAAAATATTTTAGAAGTGCTTATTACGGAGGGCTAACACAAATACATGCACATAAATGTGATAATGGTTATCATTATGATATGAATAGTCAATACCCGGCAGCTATGTGTCATGATATGAAGGTAGGTAATATTGCGACAATGAAGACTATTGATAAAATTGATGATTGCTTTGGTATTATATATGCAGATATTGTGAGTCCAACTATTGAAGAATTAAGAGTACCTATTTTAACTAGAAAGTTACCTTCTGGACTAGTAAATATACCTCATAACAGTAAATGGAGTGGATGGTACTCTACAATAGATTTAGAAACAGCTAGAGAAAATAATTACAAAATAACACCAAAATTAGGAATCCATTTTCAAAAAGGAAAACCTTTTGATCAATTTGTTAAAGAAATATACTAAAAGAGATTAGAGGCTAAAAAAGATAAAAACAATGTTAAATCTACAATGTACAAATTATTATTAAACACATTATACGGTAGAATGGGAATGAGAACAGAATTCTTCACAGCTAAAATAGTTAAAAATGAGGATGTAGATAAAATGGTTAAATATAATATTTGGAATGCTATGTTTGACTACAGTAATACTAATTATACATTAATTAAAACTGGTAAACATATAGATTCTAAATTAATTGAAATAATTAAAGATAATGATAATGATAATGATTTTGCAGAGTTTAAAATAGACCAAAGAAAAAGAGGTAATTTTACTAGTTTACCTACAGCTGTAACTATTACTGCTAGAGCTAGAAATTCAATATCAAAATATAAAAATATACCTTATAACCCTATGATATATACTGATACTGACTCTGTTATTTTACCATTCCCATTAAATAAGAAAGATATTGGAACAGATCTAGGACAAATGAAATTAGAAAACAAAATTCAAACTGGTATTTTTATAGGTAAAAAATTATACTCATATAAAAACGATACTGATAAAGTTATAATCGCATCTGCTGGTGTTAATAATGATTTATTGGAATGGAATGATTTTAATGAACTAATTAGTGGGAAAAGTATAACTAAAACTTCAACTAAATTTATTTTAAAACATTCAGAAGGAGGGGTTACTATTGATAATAGTTGTAAATTTACAATTAAAGGTATCGTTAATTCTACTCCAATCCAAATGCATATTGCTAAACCTGCTAATTGGTTAACTAAAAATAAATTATACTCTTTACAACGTACTTAAAAAAGAGAATTTTAAATTAATTTTAACAACTTTGTTTTATGTAAAAGGTCAATAAATTACTTTGATTTTAAGTTTTATTAAGAAATAAAGTAAGTTGAATTTATACTATCATTTCTTAAAATATCTCTATATTTATATATATTTTCATCAATTAAGGTTGGAAATTGAGGTATTAATTCTGCTTTACCATTTAAGTAAACAAATAAATAGTATTTTTTAGATTTATAATTTCCATTAATACTTGAAAGATCTTCAGTTTTTACTGCAAATACTTCAGACTCGTTAATATCTACATTTTTAAAATTTTTAATTATTTTATTTTCACTATCTTCATATTCTAAAGGACATGCATATATAGTAGTATAACTAGATAATTGATACAATAAAGAATTATGTACAATTTTTAAATATGGAGTTCTAAAATACATAAAACTAAATAAAGCTGTTACATTCTTTTTAATCATACACATATTATTGGCCGTTGTAGCGAAGCAATCGTGAATAGTATACAAAGGTATGATATTTTTTAAAGCTAGTATTGTTTTATAATCAATATTTGAAACTAACTCACTATCAAAGCAAGTATTATCCTTTCTTAAAAATTCTCTAATATCATCAGTATCATAAATGATGTTGGATAACAATCTATCTATTATAATTTCTTCTTTTTCTAAAGTTTCCGGATTATATCTACCTTTTTCTAATTTAATATTATTTTTTAATAAACTAAATAAGTCAAATGTTAGTTCAAGTATACATGATGCATCTAAAGAATGAATAAAATTAGGCATTAAAGCTGTTACTGATTTACTTACATCCATATCTGATTTATCTATTATATTAATTTGTACTCCACTACCTTTTTGTATTATTCCTTTACCAGCTCTTTTTGTTATTACTTTTCCTAATGCAAATTTAATTTTCATACCAGCAGGTGTTACCCAAATAAAAGGTATGTTACATTTACCCATTAATCTCATAAAATCATTAAGATAATGGTTAACCTTTTCAATTGAAGGTGCTATTTCAAAAACACTTTTGTATATTATAGTTGCGAATAATCCTCATTCATGAGTACTTAAATGTATATCTTCATTTGTTTTAGAATACTCTTTATTAATTTTAATTAATAATAACTTATTATTTCCACCTTTTCTACCCTTAGTAATAGAATTAAATTCCAATAAATTAATCTTACTTAAATCTACATTATCTTCTACTAAATTATTGATAGAAACTAATTTACCCATTTTATTTAGTAATTCTTTACCCATATTTTCTAATCCAACATTATAAGATATTGTCATAACCGGTAATTTTAATATATTTCTATCTACTTTAATTTTCATTAATTTATTTTTAGCTTCAATATTAATTTTATTCTCAGGTGAAATGTTAGCAATATATTCTTTAACATGATCAGCAGCTAAACTGTAAAAATCATTTCTAGTTTTCTCTTCACTTACAACATTGACCATCTTAGCGACAGTTAAATCATTAGCTAAACTAGCTAAATGTTGAACCCCACTACAACTAGCATCAAATAATATAGGTATAGTAAAAATAGAGTTATTTTTTTTGTTAATAACAACATCTTTAATAGCATAAAACACAGATACAAATTGGAATGGCTCATCTGCTTCTAATAAGTAATTTTTAAGGAAATCATATTCCATTTTATAAACATCTAACTTAGTTAAATCCTTTTCAGAATATAGTTTTTCAATCTCTGAAATAAAATTATCACACCATTTTTCTTTTTCTGTTATAGTTTTTTTTACTTAACTTGTAAACATTTCCTGCGTATTGTTTTATATATCTAAATGATTCTTTAAATATTTCCTTATTATTATTATCAGATTTAATATTTTTATATAAATCATCATTATTATTATTTTCTCCATAGAATTCTAATAAATATCTAGCTAAATCACCACTTTGATAACTTAAATAAGATACTTTACTATATAATCTACCTCTAAAATCAAGAAAAGTAGGTATGTAGAATACTTTGTCTTTATAAAGAGTAGCCATCATTATAGTATTATAATTTTGATAATAGATAGAATTATGTGCTTGAATTTCTTTATACACTTCACTACTAATATGACTATTTATTTCACTAGTTTTAACGTGTAACTTATTATACCCTTTAAATAAAATACTATCCTCTTTACCCCATTCTTTAAAAACAAAACTCAGTACAAATTTATTAATTTTAAATGGAACATTGTTAATATAATTAATACAGTCAATTTGTTTATCACTTATATTACTTTGTTTAATTAATTTAGGGTTCGATTTAACAATACTTTGATCAGGGTTAGCATATGATCTTAATGCTTCAGTAATATAACCACCTATAACACCCTTTTTCCATAATATAGGTCTACAAATCATAGGTAAAAATAAAGTATTCACACTTTGAACAAACACCTCATCATAGAATTGATTAGAAAATGATAAGTTTATATAAGTTTTAACTCCTTCTCGAATGTTAACTTGTTCTATGAAATCACAATTATCTACAATCATATGTAATAAAGTATACCCTATTTGAGTTTTTTTGTCTTCTTCGCTAATATTATCTAAAATATTTAATAATATATTATATATAATTTCTCTGTCCCTTTCCATACCTTTAACAGAAGTTAATTTAAAATAAAAATCTATAGGATTAATCTTCCAATCTTTCATATCTCTAATCTCAATAATTTCTTTAACAACATTATTAATTTTAAATTCTTTTATTAAATTTCTAATAAAATTATTCACAATGTGATTACCAATTATCATAACACATTCATTAAATCTACAACCAGCTAGTTTATAAACAGTATCCATTACTATTTTAAACCCTATACTAAACGAATTTATTGAACCTAAACTTATTAACATAAATACAGGTATATTCCCTGTTTTAATTTTGTTAATATCTTTAAACTCTTTTTTTAATGCTCTAAAGTTATTAACTGTATATTTACTAAATACAATATTCCAATTTTTATCAAATAGTTTAAATAAATTACTATAAATTATTGACTCAGTAGATTTCTCTAAAGAAGGATTATCAATTATATTTTTAATTTTATAATTCTCATAATCTATTATCCATCTTTCTAATCTTACCTGTCTTAAACTTTGATTAACATATAATCCCCCTATACTTAGTATATTACTTAATTCATTATAAAAACTAGATTCCTTTTTAAAAATATTGCTTCTTTTTTCTAAACTACTATTAATCATTTCATTGTACCAAACTTCTAATATTCTAACTTTAGATCTATAATCTAACCTAGCATACCCTTTGTGAACACCATTTTAATTAATAAATTTTCAAAACCACTTTCAAAACCTTCACAATCAATATTACTAATGTAGCTATCATCATCTTTAATTAATTTATTTAAATATGGTGTTTATCTTATTAAAGTTTATTGGGTTTTATAAATTTTTATATATTATGTAGTATTGATATTAGTATATGAATTATAGTTATGTTTATTCATTGTAGAAATATATATTATTATACCTTTGTATATATACCTTATTTTAAATATAGTTTATCTATTTTAGATATATTTTTATTAAATGTGAAAGTTGAATTTACTGTATCTTTGTATAGAGTTATATAGTTTATATATTTATATTTACCTATGTATATATTATAATATAAGTTATATAAGGTATTGGAAAGTGATTATGTAAAGATAATAAAGATATTGTAAAATATTGATATTAATTATAATATAGTAGTATAATTCTAGTTAAAGATATTTTAAATAACATTTTTAATGTAATAGTCTTTAATTTAATCCTATAAATTTAAATCATTCTATTAAGTATATAATATATATTATAAATAGGAATTATAGGGTAAAGTATAAAGGATCTTAATAAAGTTTATTTCATTGTAAATTTTAATGTATGAAATAGTTGTATTAGTGTTACATATGTTATCTTCATTTTATAATGATATTTGTTATTATATTTAATAATGTTTAAGTCCCTAAGAAATGATGTCTACCATAGAGTGAAAAATAGTTAAAATTTTAACAAAAGTGTTAATTACGAATATATTAATTAAATTAATATAGTTTATATCTTGGAATAAAATTTTTATGTTTAAGATTTGATACACATAAATTAGAAAGATGTATTAAATACAAGTAAGTTAAATTTGATATGAAAGTATCCGGAAATCCTAAGGACAAAAATTAATTAGTAAATTTACCTCTAACTCAATATTCTCATAATAATATAAATTATCCATTTACTAAAGGAAGGTGATAGTTAGATAAAGTTATCAACGTTTTTAAAACCTTTTTCCTAACCTTTTAATTTATAAAATAGTATTCATAGAATATACGCCAAATTTTAATTAAAATACTATAATAGAATTAATACTAATTAGTTAAAGAAGGTTCTTAGGAAATAACATAAGGAAGAAACAAATATTCTTTATAAAAAAATAAAAGTAGATATGTACAAATGTTAAGGAATAACCTGGAATATCTGTCTAATGTTACATCATGTAGTAAACTCTGTAAAGAACTGACAAAGGTAAAAAGGGACTAAATTATAAATTAGCAAGTAGTTAGGTAAGGATGAAGTTTAACATAAAATAAAAGTTACCTTTAACTCATAATAAATATTAATAAATATCTAAAGTTTCAATACAAAGGATGTAACAGTATAGTAAAATCAAGTATAAAAATATTTTACAAAAACTCTTAATAAATCAACTATCTCTCTAGTTATATTGTTACTAAGAAGGTTGTTTTTAACCTTTAAAATTTAAATATAAAATATAATATTAATATTAACTAAATATAACAAGTAGGAAATAAATAGTGGAACATAATTAAAAATAAAATAAAAATTATTAAATTAAACTAGTTAAAGATGAGGAAAGAATGGAAAGGCATAAGTAAGAAAAAGCAAATAAAACTTTAAAAAAAAACTAGAGATGGAACAAAGCCTCACGGGCAGATCGCCTAAAGAAGGTACGTGTCATTCTCCCAACATACGGCTCAATCTGACTACAATCTGTAGGAAACTTATAAAATTGATTTACTATTTATAACTCCCTTTGTTATAATGGCATTCGACACTATGTAGTTTTTTATGACATCATTTATGTATAATTGTCATATTCTGTATTTTGTGTCTCTCACCTTTTTTTTGATAGGTTTAATGTGGTGTATTTCTAAGTCTTGAATTAAAAATGTTTTTTGGTCTTGTCGAATTAACTTATTATTACAAACTGAACATATTCCATTTTGTTTTTTCATTAATTTTTCTTTCATAGAACCATAATATCTTTGACTTTTTAAACTTGCTTTTAAGTTAATTTGTACCACTTTCTTCTTTTCAAAATGAAAGGCGTGGATCGCTTTTAAAGATTTAGGAATTAAGTATTCCATAGCTGTCATTGTGGTAACAATATAGGTAGGATCCACGAGAAAAATTTTCTTTCCGTTCATATCTTTTTTATATCTAGAATTGGAGTTTGTTTCTCCTCTAAATACTCAAGTACGCTTCTTAAAATGTTGTCCATCATCTCCTTTGAAGTAGAATTTTGCAATTCTTTTCTTTCCTCATCTTGGTTGTTTTGATAGGCTCATTTTCAGGAAAATCTGTATAGCGCTTGTCTTACATAGTCACGATACCTTGACGAGTTACCTAAATTAAAGTAATTAGATCAACCCCTAATAAATGGATTCAATTTTGCTATCAAATTATAGCTGTTGTTATTAGTATTTTCACGATAAATTTTTCTTAGGCGAGCAATGATTGACCTTACCTTTTTAATAAAAAAAAATACATGGCTATTGCTTTTCCCCCTATATGTTCTTTAACAAAACCATACTTAGGTTTTAAGTAATCCCTGTATATGAATACGTAGCCAAGAAAATGTAGAGGATCTGTTTTTAAATTGATTATTTTAGTTTTTTCTTCAGATAATCAAACACCTCTCGTTTTCAGAAAATCATTAACATCATTTCTTACTATTTGCAGCATTCTTCTACTTCGTCCAAATATTACGAAATCATCTGCGTAACGCACAACTTTAATTCTTGCCGATAAATTTCTAATTTGAGTTGTACCTTCGTTGTCTTTATATCTAACAGTTTTTTCTCTTGCTTTGGATTTTGTTAAGTATTCTATAGCTTTATATACTGTCGTTCCGAGGCAATCTAATACAAAATTAGCAATTACTGGAGAAATAATTCCACCTTGTGGTGTTCCCTGAGAGGTAGTTTCATATTTATATGCGTAAATGAATCAAGCTTTTAAGCAATTTCTATAAAGATTTTGCATACCGGATTTAAAGGAACATTAGTCATAATTCAGTCATGTGTTATATTATCGGAAAATCCTTTGATATCTGCATCAAAAGCGAATTTATCTTCATAATCTCCCTTCAGAGAGTATCTGATTTCAGCTAAGGCATTTTGCGCAGATCTGTTCTGACGAAATCCAAAACTGAGATGATCAGTAGTAGTTTCTGTTACGGGTTCCAGTATCAATTTAACCAGACTTTGTAAACATCTGTCAGCTATAGTGGGTATTCCTAAAGGTCTTTCCCCTCCATTAGCTTTAGGGATATAAACTCGTTTAGTAGGCAAAACCTTATATTCATTAGGGCGAATCAATAATTCTAGAAGATTTCTAGTCATATTCTCTATGTTTTTTCACCTTGAAGGATAATACCATCAACTCCTGGTGTTTTACCTCCTTTATTACCAATTGTTTTCAAGACAGCTAAATTTATAAAGTTATAGGATCTTATTAATTTTTCCTGTAAATTATATATAGCTTTATTATCCGATCCTTGAGCTAATAGCGCAAGTTTCACTTGTTCCTTGAATACCTTTTCTTCCAAATCTACTTGTGAAAGTTTTATTTGGTATCCATTATTTCGCGTTCCTAGTAAAGAAGCATATCTTCTCACTACTTTCGATCCACGAGATAAATAAATCAAGTTATTGAAGTTGCGGTATCTGCCAAACAGTGTCGCATTCAGCCTATTTCTACCATTACGAAGAGCCTTTGCTTGGGCGACTATCTTTTTAGCGTTATCGTCCAAGATATTATGGCCCAAAGGATTTTAATATAGAGGGTAACTAATTACACTCTTCTTGTACTGAATAGCCCGATCACCTATTAGGTGTTTTACGGGGTGCCCGGTTTTTACAATACTAGTAATCCGGTATATATAATTTTCCGGTTTAACGAAACAGTTTAATTCTGTAATGGAGCGGTTTGTGGGTAAGTTCACAACGAAATTCGATCCTAAACAAATTCCTTTTACCACAATAATAACCGCGTACGTGTTCCGCTTGACAAATGAACCCGTTATTGATGACCCATTTTTCAAATGAATTTTTGCTCTCGCTAAAGTATTGGGCGTTAAGTTTACATTTATTTTGTAAAATTCTACGGAACGTACATTAGTTTCAAGTGAGGGTAGATTTACTTTCACTTCGTCAGCTGAAACCTTTGTACTATTCACTAGTCCACCGACCATACCCTCGTTGGAGTATAACCTACTAGATAATCCGCCACCTTTAATGTGAACAAGTGTGAGGTCTTTCGACCTATTAGTATTGCTGTGGCGTCGTAATAAAATGTTAAATTATAACATACCAGGTATGAGGTACACAAGGTGGGTGTGCCATCGTATGTTTTTTTAAACTTTAAATTTTTTCACCTTTGAAAAAGTAACCTCTAACTCATAGTAAAGATTAATCTAAATAAATTTTTTTCATAAAGAATATAAATTATAGTAAGAAATTTAAAATAAATTTATCAACCTTTTTAAAAAATTAGACAAAAGTCTTTATAAATAAATTTTATCTTAAGGTCTATGTGGATGTTCTCAAATTTTATTAAGTTTAAAAAAATAATAGTATTAATAATAATCTTTTTATTAAAGTAAGTATGAGATACATAGTGGGTGTATACTAAAAAAAGTTTAAATTAAACTAGTTAAAGATTAAAGTACTGGTCTGAAACGGTATAGAAAAAAAAATATAAAATATAAAAAATTAAAATATAACTTACCAATTATTCAAATATGTAAGAAGTTTATCCTGACACTGTTCATATTTATGTAAAGTTAGCTCTAAGTCAAAATAAATATTAACAAAATATAATAATTAAAAACAATAATGTAACAGTATAGTAAAGAAAATCAAGGTTAAAAAATACAAACTCTGAATAAAAAATATTTCTCGTATATTCTATACAGTTTTCTTAACATTTGTTTCCTGTGTAAAAATTTAATATTATTATTAATAATTTCTTTAAAAAGTAAGTAGGAATTAAAGAGTGGGTTTATAAAATTAACATAAAAAGTATTTAATTAAATAAGTTTAAAATTAAAATAAATAAAAGGCAATAGGAAGATTGGAATAATTTAAAATTAAATAAAACAAACAAAATAAACTAATAAGTTAGCATGTATTAAGATATGGGGATCTTACCATTAAGGTGTATATTTTAAGCGTTTAAGTAAAGTTACCTCTTAACTCCTCTTAAAGAATAAGATAAATAGACAAAATTAATTACAAAGAATGTAACAGTATAGAAATATAATTCAAGTTTTGTTAAATTCTACGTAGATAGTACGAGCAGGTTCTTAACCTAATATAAATATAATATTAATAATAATAATATACTAATTACAGTAATTAGGAAAGATAAACTGGATTTTTAGTAAAATAAAGTAAAAGTTTTAATTAAACTAGTAAAATAAAACCAAAGATTGGACAAAAAAGGAAGTAAATAAAATAAATAAATTATTATAATATAAATATATAAAATATAAGTTAGCATGTAGGATCTAATTAAGGAAGAAATCCAATCGAAGGAAGTTTTAACTGTTAAATTTTAACCCTAACTAAAGTTAGCTATAAGTCCTAATAAAGATTATCAGATATATAATATATAGTTATAAATATATGGCCTAGTAAATGCAAAAATATTTTTAAGATAAATTTAACAATGTTTAAATAAGTTATACAAAACCTTTGCTTAATTCAATTACGATTAATAATAAGATCTTAATAGGATCTCCTAATCCACTACTAAATTAAGTTAAATTTAATATTAGTATTAATACTAATTATACAATTACATCACAATAGGAAGGATAGTAGGTTAATTAAAATTAATAATTAAATTAAATAATTAAAATTAATTTAGTTACTTAATAATACCAAAAAGGTATGTTACACAATACGTAAAGATTTACAAATTAAATAACAATAAAATGTATTATTAATAGTTAAGGTAGAAATTAGGAAGATGTTAATTAATTATAAAAATTATTACTATATAAGGTATGCTAAAATCCTTAAATTACAATTTATTAGCAATATCTTATCATGAGGTTTTCTGGTGGTTTCTTTTCGAAGGATCGTTAAGTTACCCTGTACATTTTAAGTAAGCTCTAAATCAAAATAATGATTATACTAAATAGTAAGTATTTATGAATAGTAAGAAACAGTATAGTAAATGAAGAAAAGATATTAAAAATAAAATATATTTATCATCCTTTGATATTTAAATACCTCTGCTCCTGTTGAATAAATCAACTATATATAAATCTTTTTAAATTAAAGGTGATCCTTTTAGGATAATCTCTATTATTAATTATTTAATTTTAAGTAATGTAAGATTAGTATACAATATAATTGTAGTTTAATTACAGTAGATAAATTAGTTAGTATCTTTATAAGTTTTATATTAATATAATAATATATTAGGAATGGTGATAAAATTAATCTGTATAGTTTATAACTTTCA
>JAHTMQ010000235.1:0-189029 GCA_019327925.1 Leucocoprinus sp. KB1807203 | reverse complement strand
CCTGATGTATAGAGCTCCATATGTGCTCATTTGGCTATGCCCTGCTACTCATCTCATCTCCAGCCCTGTACTGTCTCTTTTCTCTTATTTTTCTCTGTGTTATAAGATGACTCCCAAGAAGGAAACTATTTCTCACACATTTATCAACTTGATGGAAAACATCCAAGAATACAATGTGGGGAAGATTATGTAAGATATATATAGTTATTAGTAAGGGTCATGTGATTGTGGGAGACAGATGCACAGACCAACAGACATTTGTATAAGTAGCTAGTGCAATCCAATAGGGAACTCTATCAAGTTCTTCCTGAACATCTACCTAGGGTGAACCTTGAGTCTTCATGACTTAGTGTTAACACTCTGCTTCTCTTCTGTTCTGTGTTTACCTCTTTTTTTTTGTTTTGTTTTGCATAGTTATTAGAGGCACTGAGCCTCCATAGTCAGTAGACTACTGTGAACTGTGTATATACACCACATTATAAATTGTTGAATTAAAATAAATAAAAAATAAAAAATCAGGTCAGTGTGACAAGTGTCACATGCATAGCCAGTTAATCTGACAGATCAAACCTTGTGACTCCATTTGACAGTTGTTTGCCATGGTGAGATGCAGAATGGTATTATGGACAGATTTTTTTATTGGTCAGATGTTCTGCTTCTTTCCTCAACACCCAATAGGCAGAGGAAAATTGTGTTATGGCTTCTGGTCTATCTTCCAGCTGGCCAAGGATCTGGAATCTTGAATTGGTGAGTTGTTGGAGCAAGTTATTCAATAAAGAACTAGCTAAAGAGTACAGTTTGCATGCATGACGTTTACAGCTCTGGATGACTAAGCATATCAGTTACATCTACTACTACTGCTGCAAAGTGGGAAGGTGTTCCAGGGGAGAAAAGGGAGAAAATGTGCATAACAAATTTCAAGGATCATAGAACACAATATGGAAAGTCGGTAGAAATGTGGATCAGCCCTCAATTGTTCATCATCTTTCCATCAATCATATACATAATCTTTTGATAATCTTGGTTTAGAATATGAGTGTGACAGCTCTCGGAACTTCCAAGTCTTGTATACCCCACTCATAGTCTCTGTTGCCGTCGTATCGCAATGCTGTTGAACAACCGGGGAACTTGAATAGAAACATGAAGCACCTAATTGGCTTCGTCTTCACCACTGCCCCTATCTTTCAGAAGATAGTTCCAAAAAGCAATACCACATTTCTTCTAATCGAAGGTGCATTTAGTTTTCTATCTCTCAAGGTGCATCCGTATTGAAATTATCGGGAAATTTCTCTCATATATCTACACATTCTTGGGTTTTCATATACAAATCATTGTTATGTCGATGAACTCGTCATCAATATCAGATCCCAGGTACATTGATGCTTGTGACGAGAACTGTATGCAGTTCCCATACTTTGCATCGATGATGACTCGTGTCTCATGATACGGACAAATGATGGAAGCAGACAAAGCACAGTTTTCAAGTCTTTACGTTATTCTTGCAGTTCACATGAGATGCTACAGGGACTGTTATCTGATGAGATGTATCTATCACAGGTCTCAGAGAGCAAACAAATTAGGTTAAATCATAGTCCAAGGTGAGAAAACAATAAAATGGTTGATCATGTCGACCATTGTTCACACGTCGCCTTATTTTGCTGTGTATTCACAGTCTCTGAGTTTACATGACATGCTCATATGTGAGCCATCTTGGAACCCTCTCATCTCAATCGATCCTAGTACAGTCATTCCCAAATCCTTCTATGAATCCTGATTTGATCCTGTCGGCTCTGTATTGCCGCTCCTGCCTGGGAACCATTATGATACATATAATTATGCGACGGTATATACGGATTGAATACATCATTTCCCTTGCACCAGCCTTTGAACCTATCTGATGCTCATGAGCTTATGATGGTGCCCCAACTACAAGCTTGGAAAACACACCCTCTTCCTCTTCCTTGGCACCACCGATCATGAAGGGTGAGATGCGAGAATGACTCGTCTGTTTCAATTTGGACTAAATTTCGTCACAGCTGCGATGTACTGATCTATTTATAGGGCAAAAATGGACGTAAGGAGATCACAAATTGGGCCTTGGTCAGATATCTTGGTCTGTATACAACAGAATAGAAGATTTTTACAGAATTAATCTCAATAGTCAAAAAGGTAGATTGACGACTAGCTACCTCTACAGAATTAATCTACAATTAATATGTCAAACACACAATATGTTGAGTTTAAGAGATGTAGGACAAAAGTCGAAACTCGTTGCAAACGCGCAACGAGTCTCATCTCTACCACTGGTATTTATACCCACCTACTATTGCAACATGATACATGAAACAGTCAGTAACTAAGAGATGAAACAAATTTATTTTTAGTGTGACGCTCGACATTCCAACACAATGCTAGTTGGTACTAAGATGGACTTCACCTCAGTAGTCAATAAGGTAGATTGATGACTGAGGTGGAATGGGTAGATCGAGCATGTATAAGAGGAAATTTCTTAACTGATGTAGTATTGATGATAATATTGCTACCATCACACGACTGCGAAGGTGTGTCTGCGGCGGTCCTCCTCAACAAAGATCAGTCCTTCATTCACCTGATAACACTCATAAGTATATAATTGAACTCATATCCAAATCGCATATAAAATACTTCCTGTCTGTATACCCCATATCCAGATGAGAGACCAGTACGGTTTAACGCCAGACGATTACATTTATGACTTGGAGCAACTGTCACATATGCACTACGGAGAATGTATGCTGTTCCTTATTCTATCATTCTCGAAGTAATTGTTGCCTCTTTGAGCCATTATTGCTACTTTGATAGTATATGATTTTGTCTATCACATTCCTCAACAGGTAAGACGTTCCATTAGTAAACAATGATTCTACATATATCTCCGCTAGGTTCAGTACCTGTACAGGCATGTTCTCATTTTGATTTGGTCAACTGGTGCCTCTAACATACAACAACTTAGGAGAAAGTGGTCAAAACTGCATGTCATATATCTTTCTGTCCTTATAAGTAACTGGCTAGGCATGATGTAGGTGTGACCCTCTTCATTGGAAAAGACAACCAAACCAAATGTTCAGGATGCGTTCGTATAGTATGAGGAAGTTATCTGAAGTAAATTGAACTTAATAACAACTTCACCAGCTGATAATAAATCTTGGGCATCGAGATCAGTAAGATGTTACTCTTAATTCACTTTTCATCTCTTATTGACTTTTTAGTGGTACACGCTAGATGTATCTGCTGCTTGGTTTGATCTAACCCTTTGCCAGGTGTCTTATTGGAGGATCGATATCTATTGAGTAAGTTTTAGCACGACTATTAAGGACTAGAGCAGCTGATGTCAATAGATTCATCTCGACGTTGACTTCGTTGGTAGTGAAAATTCTACTGATTCTACGCCTTCGAGCGATTTGGAACAAGGATTTCAAGGGTGAGAGAGCTAGAAACATATACCAACAGACTTTATATATACATACTTCAATTCTAGTCACACTAATTCTATATTTTATGACGGCAGGTATGTTTCATAGAATCTGATTTCTGATTGACAGAGATGACTGATGGTTGAGATATGGTTGTAATTAGCTGAGGTCTTAGTAGGCTTTAAATATGGCACACTACTTATCCACTAACTGATCCTATTATTCAGGCTGCGTTGTCTGCTATGATATTAGATGCATATGTCATGTCGTTTTCACAAGTGCCACTTCCTCGTCATAGTTGCTGGAATAATGCGACACATCTTGATAGTGTGCAAAACGGTCTTGGTACTGCCTTCTAGTATGTGCTCGACATATCTTCTTCTGCTTACTTCTCACACGAAAAAGTATTATCAGGGCCACAACAACAGCAGTCGAAGTCTTCTTGACCTTTATCAAATTTACTATGACATACAAAACACAAAGGGCTTTTGGTGATCAGATATGCGACCGTATTTCTCACATGCGAACTTCCACTCGTTTATTATACGTGTTTTACCGTGATGGGACCTTCTTATTCATACCGTGGGTCCAACTGTCGATTCTTCCAATCTAACTGGTGGCTTATCTTATTCAGTCTCCTGGGTAAGCCTAGACTAGAGAACGAGTAGGCTGGCACTCATTCTTTTCAAAGTCTTCTCGATCCTAGCAGCTGCTTTTTTCCTAATTTCATCAGATATTGTGGATGTCCTAGGCTAGTATGTTGTTATTATTGCTGGTCATACCCTTACTACCTCTAATTATCAGTTCTGCATACTTCATTTATCCTTTCATTGTGAGCTAAAATTGTTCTTCCTTATATTTTCATTATCACTTCTGATTTGTGTGTTGTTCAGGTGTCACAGTTGATACTCAATTTACTGGAAGCAAATTGTCCTTTGGATGAAAGTATAGATTCAAGTACAGTGGGATCATTAAGGTTTCATCATTCAGAGTCCAATAGGGATATTGAAGCAGATGTTTTATAGGGTAATGAAGAAGATATCTCCCTGGGTGAAGCAATACATAAGTAGGAAAGAAAATGTATAGAAACCCCTCTCTTATACAACATAATATACTCTCACTCATTTGTATATCTTTTGTCTTCATTGCTCTTCATCATTCAGTCTACTCAAAAAATCTCACAGGCCATCATATCACTACAACTTACTTGACATTTAGTTTGTACTTCTTACTGAAAGCACATATCATGTATATTTTCTTTATCATGCTCTATTAAACTTTACAATCAAGTCAAACAAATAGCTTGTCACTTATCTCAGTATATACTTTCTACATCTCAATCACAAAGGGTAAGCAATATTTTATTAGGGAGGAGTGAAAAAATCTCACTTTGCTCAATTCTGGAATAATGACCAAAGGGCATAGTGATACTAGAGGTTACCTACCAGTTTATTGTTTTGTCTTTATACAAGACTTGCCAGGTGTTATGAGAGCCCCAAGAAGGAAATGGTCTCCCACACATTTAAACACTTAATCCAAAATCTCAAGTCATACAATGAGGTCAAGGTATAAATAGCATGGGAACTTAGGAAACCAAATCACATGACAAGGTCAAGTGACCATAGAACATTCTGGAAGAACATGTGATCATGGACTAGTAGTAGTACAGCCACTGTAAAATAGTATAAGTAGTAGTCCAATCCAAGAAAGAACTCTATCAAGTTCTTCTTGAACATCCACCTAGGGTGATCACTAAGAGCATTCACTGCCTATTGATAACACCAGGTACTAGTCAAACAAACCATAATATACTTAGATGTAATTTATCAAAGAGAGATAAATGCTATTGGATCTCTAATAATAAAGACTGTACTGTTCACATGTATACCTTAAAGCTAATAAAAAGACAAAAGTTCTAGACTTTTCTAGAGGCTGCCAAATAGTAATAAATTGCTTAGTCAGTAAGAATTGCAGAACAAAAAAACTTAATTTTGTCAGACATAAAGTCTAATAGAATGATCAGGGACACAATTAGGTGTTGTGTAATAGACCTCAAGTGTGACCCAGATCAAGAGGTAACAACAGTCTATTGTCTTTGATACTGTATTATTTGTTCAGTTATAGACAGTAACTGGTATCCTGGGTATTCCAATTAAGGAATTGGTTGAACATAGATGAAAAGTCCCACCCTATCACAAATGGCCACTTACTGATTTGTGATTGCTTGATTTGATAAGCAAAGTGTTCAAAAAAGTGAAGTTAGACAAGCAGCAAAAGATGTTGTTAAGTCTAAGGTTTATCCTTAGACATACAGTCCTTAAATACATGATTGTGGTAGTCTGTGCACCTAGAACAGCCTACCACATGATCACTATCTATTGTTATACATATAGGAGTGCTATTGTTCTTGAAATAGAGATAACCTAACCATCTTAGGGCAGTCCTTTGTTCTATTCAAGGACAAATGATAATCTATGGGTAAAGATCAGTATCATGTACAAACATTGAGGACCTTGTATCTCCATGGGATGTTATTGCCTTGGGGTCTATTTATGGCCAAAAGAAGTGCATTGAAGAGAGCTTCACAATGGTCATTGAAGCAAACAATTATGTTAAGCAGTTCCTGAGATATCAGCAATTTAGTGTATGGTAACTTGGTGATCACTGACTGATCTGCTGATAACTCAGTGAATACTGATCACTTTGAGACATTTTTGGTACCATTTGAAAGGTCTTCTTAAGGGCTTTTGGCAGCCATTTAGATCATCGAAATCGGTCAAGTATTCCTGGAGTTATGGTCTGAATGAAGTTTGTGACATACATTCATACTCTACTGACATTTACTACTGGATGTATTTTTATTGTACTTGGTAACTCCAGTTCAATTACATTTGTTGATATAATCCTTTTCACCTTATAAGGTCCCACAAATCGCTTTGTCAATTTTTCTGAACATCTTCCCTTTATTTGGAACTTAAGATCTATCATAAATGGCCACTTACTGATTTGTGAGTTAATGATTTGATAATCAAAGGCTCAAAAAAGTGAAGTTTAGACAGTAGCAAAAGATGTTGTTAAGTCTGAGGTTTATTTTCAGACATACAGTTCTTAAATACATGATTGTGGTGGTCTGTGCACCAGAACAGCCTACCACATGATCACTACCTATTGTTATACATATAGGAGTGCTATTGTTCTTGAAATAGAGGTAACCTAACCATCTTAGGGCAGTCCTTTGTTCTATTCAAGGACAGATGATAATCTATGGGTAAAGATCAGTGTCATGCACAAACATTGAGGACTTTGTATCTCCATGGGATCTATTTATAGCCAAAAGAAGCACATTGAAGAGAGCTTCATGATGGTCATTGAAGCAAACAATTATGTTAAGTGGTTCCCGAGATATTGGCAATTTAGTATTTGGTGACTTGGTAATCACTGACTGATCTGCTGATAACTCAGTGAATACTGATTGCTTTGAGACGTTTTTGGTACCATTTGAGAGGTCTTCTTAAGGGCTTTTGGTGGCCATTCAGATCATTGAAATTGGTCAAGTATTCCCAGAGTTATGGTCTGAATGAAGTTTGTGACACTATCACATACTACCAGGATTGCATCATATCCCTGTACTAGTGGTAAATTTGTAATAAAGTCTGCTGTTATATGACTCCAGGGTTTTTCTGGTACTACATTAGGCATTAATTTTCCTGCTAGTGCCTCTATGTGATTCTTGTTTCTTTGGCATGTGTTACAAGATTCTATATACTTCTTGACTTTCTTTGTTATTTCTGGCCACCAAAAGTTTCTAGTTACCAATTCTGTCATCTTCCACTGTCCTTCATGTCCTCCTACTAGCGTATCATAGTGTAACTAGATTACTTCTGCCCTCAGCTTCTCATCTTGTGGCATATATACCTTCCCATCTCATAGCATTAGGCCATTCTCTTCTCTCTACTCTTCATCTCTTAACATCTTTACCCCTGCTTGCTTCATCTCCTCTACTGCTTTTATTACTTCATCATCTTTTGCATCTGATTTTCTGATTTCTTCTAGCAGGTCTACTTCTTTGATTACTACCTCTGTCACCTGTATCACTCTCACTTCTAAACACTCCTTTTTCACTAACACTCTATCCTTATTATCTTTCTCTACACCAACTTGCCAGTCTGGTTGTCTACTTAGGCTATTGGCTTATCCCATACTGGTTCCTGGTACATGTTTCAGGTGGAAATCAAATCTTGATAGATACAGAGCCCATTGTGCTTGTCTTCTATTTAACTTTTGGCTGCTCATAAAGTATTCAAGGTTTTTATGATTGCTCCAGATCTCAAATCTGCCTTGTATGCCTTATAGTAAATGTCTCCACTCTTCTAGACACCTGATGATTGCCAATATCTCTCTATTATGAATCTCATAATTCCTTTCTACTTTGTTCAATGATTTTGAGATAAAGGCTACTGGTCTCCACTTTTTATCCTCACACTTTATCAACAACACTCCTCCTGTTGTATACTCTAATGCATCTGCTTCTACTCTCATCTCCTTGTCCAAGTCAGGTGCTACTAGTACTGGTCTCATTGTAAATACCCTTTTTAACTCTTTGAATGCTGCTTTCTGTTCTTCTTCCCAATTCCACTTTTCATCTTTTCTGACCAATTTATGCAATGGTTTGGCTAGCTTAGCAAAATCCTTTATGAATCTCCTGTAGTAATTTGCCAATCCTAGGAACTTTTGCACTTCTTTGACTGTCTTAGGTCTAGGCCATTTAAGAACTCCTGTCACTTTCTCCTCCTGCATTTTAATTTCTTCTGCCCCCATTACCAGTCCAAGAAAGTCGATCTCTTTGACTTTCCAAACATATTTTTCTGGTTTTATATAGAGGTCATTCTCCTCCATCCTCCTCAACACTTCTTCTACTATTTTGTCATACTTCTTTTCATCCTCTGTCTCTACCAACACATCATCCATGAATGCTGCTACATCTCCTGTGTCAATTAAGTCTCTAAAGATATCATTTGTCATCACCTAGAAAGTTGCTGGCAAGTTTGTGAGACCAAAAAACATAACTGTGGGTTCATATATCCCTAGATACATAGTAAATACAGCCTTCCACTTGTCCCCTTCCTTTATTCATATATTATTGTATCCCCATCTCAGATCCATCTTTGTAAACACTTTTTTCATGCCCACAGTGTCAATTAGGTCTGAAATCAATGACAATAGATAGTTATCCTTGACTGTTCCTTTATTCAGGTATTGATAATCCTGCACTATTATTTTCTTTCTATCCTTTTTCCCTACAAAGAATACTGGCAAAGTCTGGGGTGACTTTGAGGGTCTAATGTACCCTTTTCTCAACTGCTCCTCTACAAATTCTCTCACTTTCTCTTTTTCTTCCCTTGACATCAAGTATGTCCTTTCTTTTCTAGGTACAAAGTCTTCTCTCAGACTTATTGCATGGTCCCAAGGTTTTCTCACTGGCATCCTTTCTGACTCTGTCTTCTCAAGCACTTTTAGCCACTTGTAAAACCTTGGTGGCACCATCTTCCTCACTTTTTCTTTATCTAGTTCAACTTTATTATTAAATTTCTCTTCCATCGACATTTTCCATTTATCTCTGTCTGGTTTTTCTATTGCTCTAATCCTCTTCCCCAGTTTCCTCTTTCTTTCTATTTCTTCCTTTACCACTATCTTTCTTCCACAGATTGGTGGACATCTTGTCATTTTGACTTCTCCTGTCTCCCAGTTTATCTTAGGGTTGTGTGCTTGCAACCATAGCATATCTAGTATAATGTCTATCCTCCCCAAATTGCATACATCTATTCTCATTCTGTCTACATGGCTTTTGTAATATACATTTACTTCCACTTGGTGTGTAATAGCCCTTCCACTGTTGTTTGTTCCATCCACATTCCTGACCGTCACTGGTCTATCTAGCTTCTGCAGCTTAAACCCATGTTTTGCTGTCATTTTCTTGTCCATGAACATCCCTGTTGTACTACTATCCAAGAGTGCTTTTACTGTCACACCCTCATGTGTGTTTACCTTTTCTACTTCAATATTCAGCTACACTTCTCTTAACATTTTGAATGTTCTCCTGACATCCCTTTGCTTATCTTCCCCTATTGCTGTGTTCTTTGGGATCTCTGCCCATATGTCATCCTGCTGTGCTTTTCCCTCTACAGGGCCTGCCACCACTCCCCAGTTCCACTACAGCTTCTTTCTCCCTGTTCTACATTCTAGACACAAGATCTCCCTCTTTTCTTGTTCTAACACTCTTTCTCCTAGAGTATCTTTTCTTCCACATTCTACACACTGCACTCTCATTATCTCTCTCCTATTTGCTTCCCTATTTCTCCAATTCCACACTTCTTGGCAAAGGTCACACCACATATTTTTCACTTGTCTCTTGAGGAGGAAACCCTAGTCTTGATTTTCATAGGTCTGCACACCTTTGCCATCATATCCTCCACACTCCACATATGTTGCTACCACCTTCTCTGTGATTTATCCTCTATCAAGTAAGAGAGCACCTTCTGGGGGCAGGCTCCACTTGTTACAGTATTCCTGTGCCTTTTCCCAAGGGGAATGCACCAGGCTCCTCTCTTGCTGTACCTTTTGTGACCTGGCCACACACACTACCTTCTTCTTCCCTCTCCTCTTTCCTTCTACTTCTATGTTTGGACACTCCCATTTTTAGTGCTCCACTCCCCAGCATCTAAAACACTTTACTTTTCCCTCTTCTCTTTTCTATTGCCTCACTTTTACTTTGCCTCTTACTCCACATTGCATTACTTTACTTGTCAATACTTCAAACTTATTTTTGGGGATTGGTTTCCCCTTCTTCTCTCCAATACTATTCCTGCAGTTACAGGCCAGGTGCCTGAACTTCCTACAATTGAAGCATTCCCTTCTCTCTCTTTCTTCTAGCTCTGCCCTTAGTTTGGTAAGGGCCCGCTGTTGGTTGAGTATGCTGCTCATCAAAGAGTTGTATTGTTTAAGAGACATAGTGTTATGTCTCTCAATGTCAAATAAGATTGATCTCACTAGTTACTACTACATCTGTTGGAGCACAAGATCTTTACCTAACCAGACTCCTACTGCCATACTGACTACTGCCCTAATCAAATAGTAAATAATCACCTCAAGGAGAGGATCTCTACTCTAACAGCACCTTCCTAAGGGGTTAATGCTATTCCTCTGTGTATATAGATGACAATGCACCCCCAGCACAAGGTTTCTACTGATCAAAAAAGATACAAGTAATCTACTAAACAACACCACCCAATTGCTAGGTCAGGTCTTGAATGTGATACCTGGGTTTGGTACTGAGTCTCCACTGGTAGTCCCTAACTGACTACCAAGTCCCCTTTACAGCTAGGGCCTGCTATCCAAAAAGACCAGTAATCAAGCTGATCACCAATTGAGGATGATAAAAGAGTAAAATATAGGCAGGGTTTGAAGTGAACAGTGCCTAAAGTATGGAATCAAGTTCTTTTGTTGTGCAACTCAAGTTGAGTTGACTCAGCAGCTAAGTCTTTGAGGGTTACAAAGAGAACTCAATGGAGTTCTTGATCAATTGAGCTACCTACTTATACAAGTATACTAGTTGCCCTTGTTTATACTAATGGTATTCTACAACCAGCCAAGAGGCTGCTGGTTCAATTCTCTTGTTTATCATTCTATAAATAGATGTTCTTTGGTCATAGCCAAGGTGACTCATGACAAAGGGCAACCAGAGCAGAGTAACTCCAGGAGAAACCTCAGTCTATAATTATACTATAGAGTATATTACAACTTACCTCCAGGAAAAACCTCAGAGAATAGGATGAGGCTCCTGGAGGGATGTTCTACACTATATACAAGTCTGCTTATCTTGGAACATCCTAACAGTCAGGGTAGGGAGTGAGGGAGCTAACTAAACTAATTAAATGTTGAGTAATGGTATTTAATTAGTGCAGAGTTGCTTCAGTGGATTGCCACTAATGGGCTAGGAGTAATGTTTAATGCAATTCTCTTACAACCAGAGTGCACTTTCACAGTAGATTCACAGCATTCCTACACTACTCTGCCTATTCCTGACAATACAAGGACCTCCAGTACATTGTAGTACAACTGTTGGGTTGAGCTAACCCTAGGACTAAGTTGTCTTTTATTTGGGGTGAACAAAGAGAACTCAACAGAGTTCCTCTTAGATTTGGGCTACTACTTATATCTTTTACACATGGTCTGTGCTACTAACCCTAACCTACTAATGATCTAATAGAATCTACTAGAATGTGACTATGTGATGTAACTGATATTGTGACCAATTGTGACAACTGTGACATATCATGTGACTCCCCCTGTTATCTAATTAAAAGAAAAGTAAAGTAAAAGATAAAAGAGATAAAGAAATAAAAGTTATTATGGCCAAGGCAGCTCATAACAGGAGGAGACAATAACTCCTGAGTCCTAAATAGGAATAAATAGAAAAGGAGGAGGCCCTATTTATTAAAGAGAGAGCAGTTTATGATACAACTCCAATCTGCTGAAAACACAGGAGCAAGGGGTCCTTTCACGATATTATTGTTGATTTTGGAATGTATAGGATGTTAGGAAAAGAAGGAGTTCAAGTTGAGAAGATAAGTTTTATAGGAGTAAGGAGTAGAGGACAGAAATGCAATAGTAGATGTTAATCTACAGACTGGAGAACTACAAGGAAACTACTTAGTATTTATACAATGTTAGGAATATGAGAAAGACATTCTACATTGTGATCCTACAGAAGTAGATAATTAGGAGCACAGAAATAGGAGAAATGATAAATGATAATAAAATAAAAAATGAAAAGAAAATAAAGAATATGTAATACTGTACCTAGTATATGATAGGAGTACAGATGTCAGGAACACAGAGAGGGAATAGAATATTAAATAGTCAGCAACTCCAGAGTCCATTAGAGTATAAGATAAGGAGATGGAAAACTATTTAATAATAAAAGAGAAATATACATGATGCCTCTCACGGTCTGCCACCGAGCCCCGTGTAATAAATCGTTGAATTAAAAAAATATACATGATGCCTCTGTGAGAAGTAAGACCCACCTACAAAGGTGATGCATCGACGTAGAGTGGGGATCTTAGCACGTCGCGTTGATCCGATAGCTCGGATGCAGCAGTCCACTTCAAGAACAGCCAAATATTGAGCATTTTTATGGGGTCAATCCTGAGAAAATTAGGTAGTTGAGCGTGATTGTCTAACGGTCCAAATCAGGTGGGAAGTAGGTCTTTATAAATTGTTGATATCACTTGTCTACTAGTAAATTTGAAATGAAGAATTAAGGATGCTGGAAAGAAATGTGGCAATGAGTGGAAAGTTCCATCCGCTCATGTTGTTGGAAGGAAGCAACGTGGACTAGCTCAGGGTGCAATAATATTAGTTTGATTATTCTGAGTAGTAGTTAATATGGTAGTATTTGCTTGCCTCGTGAGCTCATCGAAATTAGTTTATTTAACTTTCAACATGGGTGCATAGTAGTGATACAGTATGTTTACGTATCCACTCCGATTCCGTTGCCTCGGTCAAACATCGAGTTGCAAGCAGCTTGCAGGTAAGTTCATCCCATGAAAGGGACTTAGGTTCAGACCTCATTGCTATCCGCCAGAGCAAGGTAGCACAATTCAACCATGTCGTGTATGAGAGCGCATCTATCAAAGGTTCATGAATGGAGTGGCCAGGGAACATGTCGTACGCAGGGCATGCGTTGGTTTCCCACATCGTGGTGCTGTCCAGTTGATTTTCAAGAGTTCTTAGGGCTTGGGTTGCTAGCTGGACACATTCTTCGGCTTTGGGGATATACGTATTAGCAGACTGATCCAACCTGAACATGATAATGACAACGACGGGCAAAGTGGCGTACGCATTCGCTAACGGCAACAATCAATTTCAGCATCAGGATACCATCCCGAATAAAACTTACGTCTACCAAGGAGCATAGATACGCAACGATAGATACCGTTTCGCCAAGAGTATCTGTATATTGAGTCGAGTTTGTGATGATCGACGGTGAGAACAATGTTGACCAACAGTTTGGCCCATTGCAATTGTTCATCATCATTTTGTTGCTGCTGAACCTGGATCTCTAGCCACGCCAGGAAAGAAGTTCGGAAGATCATGTTACTTAGAGCTCGCTTGTTGCATGTCAGATTAGCCAAAATCTATGAGTGACAATTTATTCAATGGATGAATATGCCAAAATGCTTCACATACCTCAAAGATCCCCTTGCGCAATCCGAAATCTGACCCAGTGCATTGAAAAAGACTGGCGAGAAGATCCCAGCCATGACGTCTTTTCAGAACTCGCCAATCATCAGAGCTGACCATACCGTCAGCTAAGAATCTAATCATCCACCTTCTCTCTTTTTTCCAATTGTCTGTGTTGCTGTACAACATAGCGTAAAGCATGGGAACATCATGAGGATCCAGCTCTGGTCTTTGAAGGAGGAACCGTGCAGTCAGAGGATAGATAAAATTAGAGGGATAAAAAACACCGCGCAGAGCATGAACGAGAATAAGGGTGGTGTACGAAGGTAATCGAGGCGGGTCATCAGACGACGGCAAGAGGTCTCGGAGAAGATTGAAGATGTACATGGCATGTGCCTTTTCCTGAAATACGAGGTTCTGCAATCCAGATCATACGCAAGTGTGTGATTATCGAGAGACAAAAGGACCAACCTCGATAGATTTATATAAACCAGCGAGAAGCGACAGGGCCAAGGAACGTAGCGGGGGGTCTTTCGACGAAACAGTCAAGACACAAAGTCCCACTATGTTCGTTCTAAATAGCTCAATCCAACCCAATGGGGTGGGTGGCGGATGTTGAGAAAATATGCAGTTTAAAAGGAGGAGTAGGAATACGGGATCGTATAATTGTCGATCCTGACTATTTATCCGAGTCGTAATGTCCGTCTGAAACCTTCTCCATTTCGGAAAATGCAATGTGGTGCGAAATACGAGAGCAGGGTCGAGACTCTGTATAGCCTCCAAAGGAGAGGAGCACGCAATCCCGCTTGAGAAAGACCAATGATTGAACAGCGACGCTAGTGAGATTTTGCGTTGAATCTCAAAAAGCTGAAAGATGGACAAGATGAGAAGATCTGGCTCGGCGAGTGTCCCATAGTAGATCGACAGAAGAGGCTCGACCTGTGTTATCTGGCATGTATTTGATGGATGTAGTTCAAAAAATGTGTGAAGAATGCGTATTATATACGAGCGTGAATCAGACTCTGAGCTGGCCAGTTTCGAGAATTGTGGATGATGTAGTATGTTTTGCAGATACCGATTTACTACAACCGGCTGTCATGCAAATATGAGGCAGAACTCGCATTCAAACGTCGAGGACATACCTTCAAATTTACCTTAGCAACACAAATATTTGCAAGCTCCACGGCATAGATGTCGTGCAAACGATGCTGAGCAACGACTCCTAGGAGCGTTTCGACTCGATGTGGTTTGATGTCGGATACCTGCGCCAACAACACTTGAGCAATTCGTCAGCAATACCTCTGATCTGATTGTCTGTATTACATACTCGTTTCCTGGGTAATCCGTTGCGTTTGTGCAGGCATGGATGAACTATTTGCCGAATGCCTGATCAGCCAATAAAGGGCCCAATCTAGTATAGATGTTGATAATTCCAATGAGTGGACTCCCATCCGGATGCATTCCACTGTGGGTTGATGAGCGAGGTTTTGGTCTACATGCTCGATCACCAGATGAATCAGATCTTCTCGGTGACTGAGAAATGCCTTTGATGCCAAAGCTAAACATGAGCTCGCTCTCTGACGCACAGAGGATGGGATATCATGATTAAAAATGAGAGAAATAATGTTCCTCAGGTGCGGTATCCACACAGTCGGATTCACCAAATCCATGCCATGTGCGCAATGACATATATCTAGAGCAGCATGAATGACGGTTACCAAGTCCTTGGAAGAGCAACGGGTCGAATGTCCTGACTTCAACCAGGTCTCAAACATCGCAAGATCGATACCGTTTTTGTAAGCGATACTCGCTACCACCTTAGCAGTTGAAGGTAACCAAGGATCCGAATCGAGGATGTTCACGAGAGATATATCGGGACCTAGCTGAAGCGATCTTCTGCGCCAGCGTGCCGAAGCTTGCTGCATCTGCACACTCAAAGGCGGGTCTCCACCAGAACCAAGGTCAAAACCATCACCAGAAATCCCCATGGGAAGTGTTGATTCGATGGCAGCTAGGATAAGTTCTTCCAGCTCGGATGATGCATTGAGTTGTTGTCGTATACGCCAAAGTTGTGGGACGCATTCCGAGATGGCATGTAGGATATCTTCATCTTGCAACATGGAAGACCGGAGCACACATAGAACCGGCTGGATAATAGGACTAATATGGGGGATTGACCCTGTTGAAATCAGCTTGTCAAGCAGGTGGAGTAATTGCGAAGGAGGAAGATATCTGATCCAGAGAGAACTCTTATCCATCTATCCGCTGAAGCGATTAGGTCCGAGAAGTCATCGAGTTTGTACAGACACTCACATCGAGATCACCACGATCCAATTGGTCCAGAAGAAAGGCAAGCCAATGAGCACTGACCTGGGACAAAATGCATCTGTCCACTAGAGACGTGGGCTTGAAGGAGCTTTGCAATAATTCTTCAAGGACAGCATAGACCCTGTTATCAACGTTATGTGCAAGAGCCAAGCGTTTCAAAATGCCAGAGTCAGCGAATAAGAGTTGTTTCATAAACCCGATTTCCCGGTTATCAAACACCGATCGAGCTTCACTGAAAAGGGCAGCAAGAACAGACAAGAGCCCAGGAGCTACAAGTGTACCCGCAGTGTCTAATCGATGTCCGATTTGTCTCACCAGGGTAAGACATGACTGTACGTCGGGCTTGGTCGAGAAAAGGGCGGCGATCAAGCATCTTCGATAATCAGAGTCAAGGAGCTGCTCATCTGATGCGTTCAAGAAAAGCCACTTGATAGGAAGTCTTTACAAACCGATCAGAGTCGGCACATATATGTAGACCCAGTATAACTTACGGTTTTCCAATATCGGTTCCTACCAGGACGTGATTCTTCCGTAGTGAACCGCTATGAGGGAAGAGATATTGTACCAGCTCCTTTAGGGCTGGAGTGTAGTATGCTTGAACGGCTGATATTATGCGTTCGGCGTCCTCAGGCGAGAAGGGCTGATCCAAAAAGCGAATACAATCGATAACCTTATGTGCAAGGAGTCTCCGGTGATGCATTTGTTGGCCTCAAACAATTGATCAGCACATGGACAGTGCACAAAGATAACAGGATGCATACCAGAGGATGAAGACTCAATCCACTCCAGTTGACCCTGCAGGCTCGAATTTGGCATGGCTGGAACCTCGACCGGTTGCTGAGGTTTGATTGCAGCGTGCATCATATTCACTTCCGTTCTGACAGCCATTGCTATTGCAGGATGATCGGATTGCCATCGTTGCCTCTCAGAAAGTACGCGATCGACACGGGCAACCAGAAATTCCAGGAAAATCAAACTTTGGGTTCGTCCCATGAGTTGAAACACCAACTTGCGTACGAAAGAGGATATGGCTAGGACATCAGAAGGCGCTAGGAGGTCAGCTTTGGTCTTCGCATCAAGTTGTTCTAGCACTGTCATGATCAGAGGACTCGGATATGTATCAGTGTTGGAGCTGGGAGAAGTGATCAATGCAAGGCTACCACGCATTTCTTCGATATATCTGTAAGGAGTCTTGAGGCACCGCTGGATGCAATCGTCGAGAAACACTACAACACTCTCAGCTTCATCTGTGAGGCTCGCGTTATCCGGTGATGTGGTATTCGAAGCACGCAGTAGGCAAGGAAGAGAAATAAACCAAAGACTAGGTTCAGTGGGGTTTTCTTCAAATAAGATGCAGGAGGAGAGAAGAGATGAAAGGAGGTCAAGAAGGATGTCTTTCAGAGCCGGAATGCAGGTAACCACGTATGATTTGAGGATAGCATAGAGATATGTCCGGGAAGATGCTGAGGATAGGATTAGCTCATTGCAAAAAAAGGTGGAGAAAACTCAGTACAAGTTTTGCCAGTCCAGATGAATTGATCGCTCTCCTTAAGTGTGCGAAACACATGCAATCTTTGGATCAAGTGGAGCTTTTTAGTAGCCTCAGGAATACTGCTATCTTCATCTGCATCGTCGACCACAGACACATCAAAGCTGGCAAGAACTTTACCAACATCAAAACGCGCCTCTGCGACGACCTCGGGCAGATATTTGTGGTACAACAGCAGCAACCTTTGTGCACTCTCCTGCAAAAGAGCAGTACGAACGGGATTCGACGCCTGTGCTTTGGGCACTGAAGCGACCTTTTGCTGACAGAACCCCAGAATGACTTGAAATTCTGGCACCCTCTTTCGGACCTCCTTTTCCACCTCCCTTCTACGTTTTCCCCAGAGTCCAACCTCAGTACCCTTTACCTCTAGCGCACTTTCAACTTGCTCCAAGTTCTTCAATACACTTGCGTATTTCTGAAGGCATTTCACCAGTGTGAACGCTGTACAATGTTGCACAAGGCCCGAGGAAGACAAAAGCCCTTTTGTAAATATGCTTCTGGGTGACACATGAGAGGGGAGTACGTTGGAAAGGATAATCTGGAGTGGAGGTGGAGTGGGATCATATAGATTTGTATTGGGAAGGTAAAATGTCAATCTGGGTACGGGAAGAGATATTATGGTCCCAAGAAAGGCAATATTGGCAATCCATTTTGTCGAAAGTCGGGGTTCGAGCGTCAATTGTGCAGAGGACCAGTATCTGATAATGATGAGTTCTGTAGAAGCCTTGCATTATTGATGCTAGAATACGTACCCCGCAACAAGCTCAGGACAAGCTTCGAGTATTTTCCGTGCCAATTCCTGCTGCCTTGCACTCTCGTTGACTTTCAAGGTTTTGAGAATGTTTGCGAGGATCTTGTTGTAGATCTTCCCTCCCCTCTCATCTTCAACGTCATCCCGAGGATACCAGCCGCGATCCTTGAAACAAATTCCAACTCCGGATCGCGTCATAATTGCAAGTAGGAAGTGATGGACGAGATCAGCAGGGATATAGTCTGAGTTTTCATCATTTGAGCTCGTACGCTCGTAAATCTTCAACAGCTAACCAATGCTACGTGTCAGATAAATCTGAGATTCTATACGAGGGACATACATGGGAGATGGTCTGTTCGTTGAAAAGTCCAATTTTCACAGTTCTCTTGAGTTTCTGATCGGAAAAGAGGTTGGTCCAGATAGCCTCCAGGACATGTCGAATCAAGAGATAGTGATCCTGTGGAAGCCCTTTAAAAACACCGAGAAAGGCATTCCGGTGCTGCTCCAGGAATACAATCTTCACTTGGGTCTGACTGTCAAGGAATGAGAGAAGGAAGAGGATGTATAACGTTCGTATATCTGTCGACGC
Source organism: Leucocoprinus sp. KB1807203 (assembly GCA_019327925.1). Taxonomy (NCBI): domain Eukaryota; kingdom Fungi; phylum Basidiomycota; class Agaricomycetes; order Agaricales; family Agaricaceae; genus Leucocoprinus; species Leucocoprinus sp. KB1807203. Next base: position 170,115 of record JAHTMQ010000235.1, on the reverse strand, counting down.
GCAATCAATCACAAAGTACTGATTCAAGGAGGTTAATCTACCAGGTCGCGACAGAGGGTTGTAGTCGAGTGTACCTTTTCTCCGGAGGTTCAATAATTTAGGCAAGCTCTAGTGAATATGAGAAGATGGGGAATGGCGATATACGAGGACACGGCTTGCCTTAATCTCCCATTGAAAAACCTCCAAGAGTGTCTTCTTCTCTCGGCCTCCCGCATACCCAGAGACTGCATTCAGAAGTTTGAGAGTCACAAGAATGAGTTCATTATGTGTCCCTCCCACGAAGGAGTTCAGCTTCCTCATCCACTGTGAACTTAAGAGATTCTTGACGATAGGATACCCAAGCGTATGATAGGTATAGTGCGATGACAAGAGCGGAAGGAGAGCAGCTAAAAGAGATACTATAGCCACTGAGAGATTAGTTTGCCTCTTTGAAGAATATCATCGTTTTTTTTCTTGCAGAGAAGAGTAATATACATACAGGATCTGTGTGTTCCCATAACCCGAAAATATCTTGAGCCCCCTGATCCCCCCCTAACCATTGCTGGACAAGTAGTAAACGTTCGTCTTGAGCTGTTATTTTTTCTTCTTCAAACTCTATTGTAACCTGATTCCGGAGTTGATTCAAGGCTGGTAAAAATGTTGAAAAATATTACTTGAGGAAGAAACTTGTACAACTCTACCTTTGACGACGACATCGGGGTTTTGGGCCCTTAAGCTTTTCCGAATGTCTTCTGGGTCAGTAAATTGACTATAGTGTTCTAGCTTTCTTTTCTTGTTTTGCTGTTTGGACATTTGTTTTAGTTTAGGATGGACAGATTTAGTAGCTGCTGCAATTGATTATTAAGCCATTGTATGTTGCCTATCAAAAACACGTGGAAATGCGCATGAACTAAAATTTATCAATAGTATGTTCTCCGTCTTCTGACGTGCTCTTCGCATCAATCCTGTCTTGCAATAGCCTTGTAGCTGAATTCTAGACCACTCATGCTCCGTCATACCGATTGGACCATGTCTTTAACCAAGTTACCGAACTAGAAACGCCGCAGATGCGACTTCAGTGGTGTCTGCACCAGGGATTTTCCGCTAAAAAGTATCCTCTGTCATCGCCCACGAACCTGCAGTAACGCTCACATGTAATTTCAGACGTTTATAATCTGATCAAAATCTCTTGAAAGGATCATGCAAGGAGTGCGTAAAAACGTGGATTCTACATGTCATATTTAGCGGTGCTTTCTAGTCATCGTCTGTCAGCACCGCGGGATCTTTCCTGATGTGATTTGTATTAACAGTGGAGCCCAGGAGCTGTACGTCAAGTTTTAGCCATCTCTGCATGATTCGCGCCGACTATTGACGCTCAGTCCACCCGTTTAGAGCGGAGCAGAACTTGTATAAATACTCGTGTCCACAAGTGGGAGTGTAAGCAGTACGAACAGCGTCAAGAAAGATGAAGACCTACTTGAACTCTTTCTTCATCCTTGTAACAATCATTGCTGGTGCCCAGGCAGACCATTCATGTATGTCTGCTGGACTTCTCGAAAAAAGTATATGACTAACACTGGTAATATTCACCTCCTCGGATTATGGCTACTGCCAGTCACTTTCGGAAACAATTGCGGGGGAAATGTGCAGCCGGTAATCGCCAACGTCAATTGTGGCTACTCTCCCCGCTGTGATACCCCTGGCTCAGGCGGAGTGGTATTTGATATAAACAAGGACTCTGTTGCCACTCAACTGACCGCTTCCAATAGCCCAATCCCGCAATATCGTATACGGGCCCCCAGCCGGGAAGCCTTGGGCCTGGTGGAAGTCAGACCTTGACAATTAATCGCCAGGTATGAATACTATGCCTCACGATTTGTATGATGGGCTAAGTAATGTGTGATCAGTGGAACGGGCGCATCTTTTCCCGAAATGGGGCCTGTGGCGCCAAAGGCGAAGAGTGTACAATGACAGAGTTCAATCTTGATACCGGTAATAACTTCACCCCACAGGAAAGCCCGACGCTCCATCTATCTATTCCAGGTTCACTGACTTCATTCTCAGGCTTATGATATATCAAATATACAGGTAAGTATACGATTATGTCAAAGCATCCTCACACGATTAACCCCTGGTCCTCTGATTTGCAGGGATTTACGCAATCCATAGGTATCGCAGTGAACGGCTGCGATACTGTAGCTTGTACCAATGTCAACTGCGGCTGTAGCTCAGCCTATCCACCTGGGGTAAGTGTCATCGGGTTTGCACATGCCTGATTTGTACCAACTTGTGGGTGTACAGGATCTTTCGGGATGTGGCAATGATTCACCAGTCCGCGGATGCTCTGCTGGAGATCACTCGTGGACCATTACCTTCTGTCCCTGAGCTTGTCAGACGTCCTAGGACCTCGGAATCCACCCTACTTTGTTGCAATGCCTTGTGAAGTGGATCTGTTAATAAAAGGGGAATATGTTTTACAGATTGTATCTAGTTTTGATTGTATCTAGTTTTGAATGTTATCTGGATTGCTGAAACATGTGCCTGACAATGATCTACACTCACTATCCCAAGCCCTAGGGACTACATGTCGGCCTAGTCAAGTAGCCAAAAGTCAAAGGCCATTTATTTTCAATCAAAATTTATTCTCGGTGGTCCTGTGCACCTCATCCATGTACTATTCTAAGTATACTATCGAGATGAGGAGTGCACTGAATATAAGAGGTATGTATTCATCGGTCTGATCATGTTCACTGATTTTCAGATATGAGTGTCAATCATGACTATAATGTCCATTCAACCAGTGGTCTCATTGCTCTCCATGATATCTTGGATCAATCTGACAGATTCTCGTGAGCGTGGTTTTATGGCACAATCAAATGGTAGCGGGTAACTAGAAAATTAACTATATTATTATGTAGTATGCCATTTCCAGAATTGGTTAACTCACGAAACAGCACCAGAGTCATATTCACAACTCGGCTCAATAGGATGGCCATCAACATCGAGAGTTTTGTCAATGTCAAACACAGTTAGCAACGACGCCGCCGTCAACCAGAGTATAGAATATCCTATATGCGTACCAGGGCATATCCTGTATAGGAATTGAGTCAATGAAAGAATAAGCTCAGCGTAATTCATCTCCACGAACCTACGTCCAAAACCGAAGACTATATCTATCGGATCCCGTATCCCATCATCTTTCCTCAGCATACCATCAGACGTCAGGAATCGTTCTGGACGAAATTGTCTGGGTTTAGGGTAGTCGGATTCATTGTTGAGCATTGCCCTGAGGAGATTACACTGAGTCAAGGGACAGGTACGGACACAAAAAGTGATCTCACCATGCATTGTATAAAACTGAGCTATATTTAGGAATGTAATATCCGTTATAGATGTCATCTGAAATGCATTGGTGCGCAACACCTGAAAGCGGACTCAGGAATCAGGGCATAGTCTCCCACGGCATGAATTGCAGCAGACCTGTAGGAACGATTGACTGCCACCTGAGGGTCATGAGATTACTCTGAAACACTCAAAAAGATAAAATTCTTGCCGTAATGTCTCCTTCACGACAGCACAGAAGTATGGAAGGTGGGGTTCATCTGTATGTATAGGCAGGCGGTCCCGGCCCACGACCTCATCTAGTTCACGCTGTGCACGTTTCTGTATATCAGGATGACATGTCATAGCAAGCACGAAAGTTTGCACGGCTGTGCTTATGGTATCAGATGCAGCTGAGCAGATCCTACATGAGAAATTCTTGAGTAGATACTCTGAGACATACCCATATACACGTTTCCAGCGACATCTTTGAGTACAGACATATATTCTTCGCTTTCTTCGTTAGGGAGACTCTCGAGACAGAGTGATACAAAAGAGGGATCAGGATTGCGATGCTTGGACTGATAATAGTGGTTAAGATCAAAATGTATGAAAATGCCAGACTGAACACACCCATTTCTGATACGCATTGTCGAAGATACAATCCCTCGACTTCGCCGCATAAACACGTGACTTTGCAGCTATCCTATGAAATTTAACGCCAGGAAACCATGTCGGAAGGTACTTCAGGGTCGGAAGCATGTCCACTAATGCAGAGCCAACGGTTAAGCATTCACGGATAGTCTGCCTTGCGAGAAGGGCAATTTCAAAGTTTGGGTCGTTCTCAGGTGAGATGTCAATCCCATACGTCATGGAGATACTGATGGCTCCAGTCATACTATAATAGATAAGGTGCGTTGAGTTTCAAATGGGACAGTTGACAAAGGTGACCAACTGGTGCAATAAATTTACTAAATCTGTTGGACGTTCGAGGAGTTGATGAAGGAAACGATGGAGGTATTTAGCTTCCGGAATGCGATAGACTGCAGCGTTCGACATATTGAAATATTTCTTGAAAAGACGGCGGCGCGAACGCCAAGATTCACCATAAGGCATCAAGCCAAATTGATAACCAAATCCAGACCTGACACAGACATCAGAACTATAAAAATAGTTTAAGAAGGTTAACAAGAGTACAGTTGGCTAAGCATAACCGAAGTGGGTCTTCGGAATGATTAGTATTCCACGGCAGGACAGGGATCCTCAATTGCTTACCGGCTCGAGTATATGGCAGACCGTCTTTCCAGCAGTTCTTTGGCGGCCTCGTATGAGTTCAGTACAATGATTGATTGTCCAGGGACCTTCAGATGTAAGATATCCGTATCTTTTAAAATCAGAAATGACTCAGAAGAAACATGGGAGCTGCTGACTATAAAACTTCCCCCATTCAGCCCATATTTTCCATGCATACGTGGACGGCATGACGAACAGGTTACCAAGCAATGGCAACTTCTTAGGACCTGGAGGAAGGGGGCATGTGAAAGACCGACTGTTACGACAGACACAAATACTGAGAAAGAGTGCGACAACAAGGACCCCGATTTCGGAGGAAAGCATTGGAGAGATGGTCCAAAGATGAAGAGGAGGTTCCGCTGGGCTGGGATCCAGAAGTGGACTTTATCGTGGTGCGAGGCATTACCTACGCCGACTTCGTCGGCCTTTGAGCGTCTATAAAGCGCGTTCAAAAACCAGTCGAGAAGCTCAGTATCGCCTGAAATAGAAGAGAAGTCTGATCTGCACACGTGATGCATTGGTATTTTCTACAGGAACCGTACCAACTCACTTCTTCCATTCCAGGTCCTGGGTTTAAGAGGACATACATACTCTCACTAATAGTGATCCGGCTCCCCTCTACTTTCGATTGGTATATCGTGATGGCCTTCTAAAGTATCTTGCGATATTCAGTCTGCCAAGCAATACTAGTACGCGCGCAATGTTTGGCCCAGGACATAGCTGATGAAACCTCTCTGCCTGATCATCAGCATACGCTTGTGCTCCTCGCTCCTGCATTCCTTGCTCGAATTTTCCCCCTTGTGCTGCAGTAAACCATGCAGGCACAGGATTGCAGGTCGTGAATAACTGGGATGTACTGGAACATATTACAGGCACTATCTTCGATCTTGGCGCGCAAGGGCTACGACACCCGTGGGTAGTGGAGAGATGAAGAAAATCATGACAGACAAGATGTAACATGTATGAAGTCATATAAACAACCAGTGTTTGCATGGAGAATTTCTTCAAGTTACATATGCTTCTTATATGTTTTTCTTCTGCCTCGTGTCTCTGTCAGGAAGATGACGTTTTAGGATTGTCATTGAATTCAAACCTATTTTTGTCCTGATCGCACGATGACTTGACGATAACTTTACCCTGAGCAACTGTTATTCATCTCATAAAATGCGGTACTATAACTAGATATTTTCTCTGTGTTTATAACCTCATATTTGAGTATAATCATTCGAGAAGTGGCTTTATGACGTTTAAGGTTGGGTTAAAGAAGTGGCAATCCGTGTTCATGCCTGCTGATCCTTCAATTCTGGTCCTTGGTGATCATCAATGCTAGCATGGGTCACACTAAACGCTCGAATAATGTTAGGAACACAATAGATGGATTGTTTTTCACTCGGACATCAGCGGAAAAGTTTCGCCCCAATGAAATGATAACAATAACAGCGAAGCGTTTAGTTACACAATAATGAGGTTAACAGCCATGGCAAACAAGTACGAGAAAAATGAAGAGTAAATAAATTAGCATACAACCACAGAGTGATCGAAACCCTCCTCATGAGTTGATGAGCGTGAATCGATTGTTCTGAACCAATAATTAAAGCTCAAGACTTAGATCATTCTACAGTCGAGATTAACTAATTTAGCGCCTTATCTCAGTTTAAGCAACCCCTCGCCCGAAGGACGCATACGAATAATGAGCACTTACAAAAGTGAAAGTGTGATGTCGCCATGAACTTTAGCTGTCAGCCTAATGTCCGCATCCAAGTTCAGATCCAGTCTCAATTTCAATGGTTTATCTCCGCCTCCGCCACCACCACCAGCAACTGCACCAGCTGTGTCACCAACGGCATTGACGACACCTTTAGCGGTGTTCACAACTTCTTTTCCTGTATCCTCCACCTCGTCCACTACTGGAAGCCCGCTAGGACGTTTTTTATTTCTACGTTTGCGGCGGTGGTCTACTTGAGGCGCTTCCTCTGGATCACTGATGGTGCTTGCGATAGACGGACTACGACGAGTACGACTACGCCCTCGTGATGGTTGGCGTTGAGGAGCTAGAGGGTCTTGGGAAGGCTCGCGTGACTGAGCGCGAGACGGGACTTGAGATTCTGGACGAGATCCTTTGGGCGCCATTGGAAAGAGGGCAAGGATGGAAAACGAGAAGTGTATCAAAAGGTTTTTGTTCTCCGAGAAAAGTAAGACATCAGAGAAGGAGGATCGATATTGACCAGATCGGCACCCACAGCGACGTCTCGCTGTGACATCATTTGTCTCCTCATGTTGGGATTATGTGTTATTACGCAATTCTCGGCGACAGATAATTGAATAATGGGTCGATACATATCTTTGAGGACAGTGCTGCACTACCTTTTCTGCTGTAATACCAAGAATCACCCAAGGCTGAGCATACAGAGAGAAGGGCTGAGCCGACTACAATTAGCTGGACAATTGGCACTCGCATTACGTTGTAGTGGATCCCCCAGTCTGATTATAGCATACATCCGGATGATTCATAGTGTCATAGCATAAGATCATAAACATCAGATCACCACAATCAACGGTGTCCGTAAATTGGAGTGGTCACAGGATATATGTGTTAGTAATGCCAAATATGAACCACCAACGTCTCAGGTGCCCGAAGAGGTAGAGTTGGTGCTTACTGAGTCAGACAATATAGAATAAAGCAATTTCTCTTCCTACGATTTCCCTTTAACCATGTGTAGTGTTATTGCTGATGTCACGTCCGCAACCAATGCCGCCACAGGCATCGAAACAAAGAAAGACAACCGCACACAGGAAGAGATTGACGAAGACAATGCTCTTGCTGACAGGTTGTCACTAATCATCGAAGATGCAAACGAGAAAATTGTGCCCATCTGTGAAATGATTCGCAAGGTCAGTACCCTGCTCGTTTGGCTGTTACGCTTGATTCCTGACGCGGGTGTGTCTCCAGCACATCGAAAACATGGAGGCGAAAAAAGAGGAAGACCGTGACGAGGATGAGCTCATAAAACAGGTCAAGCCTCTACTTGAACAAGCGGACAAGACTTTGAACGAGACTAAAGGCGCTGTTAACGGAGCTGATCCCGAAAAGCGTCTGACGAATAGAGCTAAGAGAAACATGCAAGATCATGTGGCCACACCTTGTGAGCAGCGTTTGGCTGAGGCGTTGAAAGTGGCAAGTAGCATTGCATTTTCGCCTGTTCAAGCATTGTTCGAGCACGCTCACATATGTTTTTAGCTCGTAGAGGCTGTTGAAGGTACAGTGAAATGGGCGAAGGATAAATTGGATAATTATCCGAAGGCTAAGAGAGACCTTGGCCCCTTGCTTGATGCCTTGAGTCGTACGTCTATGTTGATATGGAACTTGGTCAGCTTCACTGACCGTGGGCTAGAGCCTATCACTCAAATTGTCGGGGGTGTAGCATTGCTCGTTGCTGGTGTCCTTAATCTTCTCGGGAATCTCGTAAGTCTTGAAGACGTGACAGAGACCAATGTTGACTCTCCAATTTCTAGTTGAGCGGTCTCGGTCTTGACGGATTTCTCAAAGGAATCGTGGCAGCTACAGTGAGCTTTGAGTTGTCAGACTATCCAGAATTTATGACTAACGGATTCATGCTATCAGGGCATCAACAGGATCTACCAAGGCCTGGGCTTGGACAAGTGGTTGAACAAGAACTAGTTCTGTGGAAAACTCTTACATTTCTCATGTACGGGATAACTTGTGATTGAAATCCGCATAATCATTATATGTCCGTCGAATCCACGAAACGCTTGGATATGGCTCGTGAATATGCGAGAGCTGACCAGTTACGCATACGGATCGACAGTACGCTGTGATTACGGTGCTCGGTGACGTAGCTCCACAGAGAGAATCAGATGTCAGTTAATCAGAAAAACTGATTTTTTTAATCCCTTCGGCAGTGGCGGCAGTGGAGTTGTTTGACGGGTATGAGACAGGGGTTATGCCATCACGTGATGGAAAATCAGAGCCAATTGGCTCTGTTCATCACAGGGAATGGGGTCGATGATCCCCATGATTCGATCAACCCCACAAACCGTAATGCACGGACACAAGAAAACTACGTGTCTGCGAGTTCATACAATGTGACATTCCGCATCAAGATTCATGGATTCTAGGTCACTTCCATCTAAATAGACGAAAGCGGAAATGCTCGGAGGGCAACTTGATTGGCAGTTTCGGAGACGTGGTCTTCCTTGAGATTCTCATTTCAAGAAGGCAGAAGAGATCAGAAGTTGTTGTACTACGTCGTTGAGCTATCCGCTAATAAGGGTGGTCATATGTAATCTTCTAGTCTATTTCCACACTGTCAATGCCATCGACTAGCCTGATTGAGATTCTAATCTCACCAAAAGAACCCATCCAGTAGAAAGGATGTTTTGTCTTCATTCGCGTGGATGTCACAAGTTCAAGCTGACTGCACTCTTGCCTACGCTTGTAAATCCGCTTTCGAAAACCTATTCTCATGATGATTACGCAGTAAAAGTCCCTCACACTTTAGAACCAGAAGGCAGATTCCTTTGAGGTTGGAAATACTGATGACAGCTGGGCGGGTGAAGACCGAGGGTAAGCCCATCAAGAGATTATTTTTCGATGTTGCGCACGATGATCCTCGATTAATTGAAAAGTGTGGTAGTACAAAGGGGATTTTACATAGTCGACATAATGAAGTACTCCAAATTTTCCGTTGATCACTTTTGTCAGCCTTTCTATCACATTCAATACCTTTATCCTTATGTGCTCGCGAGGATTGTTTGGCTCAATTGTAGCAAATGATGCTAACTTATGACCGTGGGAAAGATACGTGTCTACGTTTGTAGACAAAGTTCAACCAGGACAGCTTAGATGCGTCTACCTAGGTTAGCCCTATGTTTGCTCCTCCTTGGCGGGGTATACGCCGACCAGGCTGGTCTTTATCCTCCAGGTCTATTGCCCCTGATAAACAGGGCAAATACTTTGCTTTCAACCGGTCATTTCAACGAGGCAGCCAAGGTATATTCTGAGGCCATTGGTATGATCAACTCGTTTAGTAATATCAAGGAACCGAGGCTGAATTTTCTTCAAGATCAGGCTCCCGCAGATTATCTTTTGTATTATAAACGTGCAACCACCTACTTCTCTCTCCAACGGTACTCAGCGGCGCTCGAGGACTTCGACCATGTCTTGTCGCTAACATCTAACACGTTTGATAATGCCCATTTCATGAAAGCTCGTATCTATGCCAAGGAAGGCCAGTACGAACGAGCAAAATCTTCACTGGAACTGTACATGAAGGCGAAGGGCAAGAACAAAGACCAGGATGCAGAGGACCTGGAGAAGGAGATAGAAGAAGGCCAGCATCTCCATTCGAAGCTTGAGAAAGAAAGGAAATCGCAATTATGGAATGCGTGTGTGGAAACTGCTAGTGCACTTCTACGAAAAGCCAGCCACTCAGTTGAAGTGAGGACATGGCGCGCAGAATGTGCATTTGCTGCTGGAGACCTCGAGAGCTGTGTAGGTGATCTATCGTATGTTGCTACTGATAATTTACTTTGCGTATATTTACCGACTCATTCACAGTCGACTATCCGGGATATTCCAACCGTCTACTACCCTTCTAACTCATATATTCCGTCTTTCTTACTTCCTATTGCCCCCTTCGCCTGGCGCCATGAATGCCCTCAAACAATGCCTTCATTATGACCCTGATTCGAAGATTTGTCTGTCCCAACATCGGCTTGTCAAGAACCTTGACAAAGGTTTCAGTCAAGTAGAAGAGATGCTGAAGAAGGAAGATTGGCGCGGTGTTGTCAAGCAACTGCTTACACCCGATGGAGGTAAGACTAGCGATCTCTGGCGAAAATTTGAAGAGGCTATGGAAGAGAACGTTGGACAAGAAGACTCCGTGCTGCCCTTGGTCCCACCTGCTCTTCTCGAATCCACCATTCCCAATGTGGACCAGAACTCTAAGAAGCTCGTGATAAAGTCATTACCGATGCCAAATGCTTCTAAAGTCTCCATCCAACGACAAACTCTTGTACGGGCATTGTGTAAATCATTCACACATCTGGCCGACCAGTCGAAAGGGGAGGAATACAGGAGACATATGGGTAAATGGTGTAATGAACTTTTGACGCTACAAGGATGCGAAGAAGATGTTGATGGTCTCATCGGAAAGAGCGAGGAACTCATAGTCAAAGAAGAGTTCGAAGAAGCTGTCCGGATACTAGATAAAGCATTCGAAGTTAGTGGACGTAGTGACCGCAATGTAGGCAACCTTGGTTGTTTATATATGCTTAGACTCATAATTGCAATTTCAGATCCATGCCCGACTTTCCAAAGCCCAGAAGCTTCTTAAACAGTCCAAACAAAAGGATTATTACAAGGTCTTGGGTGTGCCTCGTGATGCTGATGCAAAGACCATCAAGAAAGCATTTCGTCAAGCTGCCAAATCGGCTCATCCAGACAAGGGTGGCTCAGAAGCCAAGATGGCTACCCTCAATGAGGCCTATGAAGTACTGTCAGATCCCGAACTACGAGCACGATTCGACAATGGCGACGACCCTAGTGGCGGCATGGGTGGGAATCCGTTTGCACAAGGTGGTCAGCCATTCGCTCAGTTCTTCGGTGGTGGATTCCCTGCTGGTGGTGCCGGCGGGTTCAGTGGGTTCTCTAGTGGGGGTGGATTTTCTGGCAGCGGGCCTGGTGGATTCCAGTTCCACTTCAATACTCATGGTGGTGGAAGGAGAGGACACTGATATCCGTACGGGTATTGTCGTTGTAACTTTAGTGGATAATATATTGATACTGAGGACTTTTGGTTCGTGCTCGAGATTGTGATTCATGTGCCCAAGCTGGTGAAATGGGTGGGATAGACTCTGATTATTAGACTCAGGGGTCACAAGCTTAACTAACTATTGGTATAGTTGAGGCCCACTTGTAGGTTTATCAATGAAACATAGAACCATCATCTCGATAATATACTTAGAATGGTGCACGGATGAGGTGCGCAGGAACATATCATGAACGAATATCAATGGCCTTTGACTTTTGGCTAACTAACTAGTTGCCGTAGGCCGACATAAGGTCTTAGGGCTGGGGATAGTGAGTGTAGATCATTGTCAGGCACATGTTTCAGCAATTCAGGTAACATTCAGAACTAGATACGATCTGTAGGACATATCCCCCTTTCATAAACAGATCCACTTCACAAGGCATTACAACAAAGTAGGGTGGATTCCGAGGTCCTAGGACGTCTGACAAGCTCAGGGACAGAAGGTAATGGTCCACGAGTGACCTCCAGCAGAGCATTTGCGGACTGGGGAATTGTGGCCACATCCCGAGAGATCCTATACATCCACAAGTTGGTACAAATTAGGTGTGTGTGTGAAGCTGATGGCACTCACTCCAGGCGGATAGGCTGAGTCACAGCCGCAGTTAGCATTGGTACAAGTTACAGTATCGCAGCCGTTCACTGCAATACTTATGGATTGCGTAAATCCCTGCAAGTCAGAAGACCAGGGGTTAATCGTGTGAGGATGCTTTGACATAATCATATACCTACCTGTGCATTTGATATATCATAATCCTGAGAATGAAGTCAGTGAACCTGAGATAGATAGATGAAGCGTCGGGCTTTCCTGTGGGGCGAAGATTTTACCAGTGCCAGGGACGAAGGGAAAACCAGTATCAAGATTGAACTCTGTTATTGTACACCCTTCGCCTTTGTCGCCACAGGTCCCATCTTGGGCGAAGATGCGCCCGTTCCACTGATCACACATTATTTAGACCATCATACAAACCGTGAGGCGTAGTATCCATACCTGGTGATTAATGGTCAAGGTCTGACTTCCACCAGGCCCAAGGCTCTCCGGTTGGGGACCTTTATACGATATCGCAGGAAAAGGCTATTGGAGGCGGTCAGTTGTGTGGCATTAGTCCTTGCTTATATAAAATACCACTCCGCCTGAGCCAGGGATGTCACAGCGGGGAGAGTAGCCACAATTGACGTTAGCGATTACCGGCTGCACTTTTGCCCCGCATTTGTTTTTGAAAGTGACTGGTAGTTGCCATAATTCGAGGAGTGTTAGTCACACTTTTTTCAAGGAGTCCAGCAAACATACATGAATGGTCTGCCTGGGCACCAGCAATGATTGTTACAAGGATAAGAAGAGAGTTCAAGTAGGTCTTCATCTTTCTTGACGCTGTTCGTACTGCTTACACTCCCACTTGTGGACAAGGGTATTTATACAAGTTCTGCCCCGCTCCAAACGGGTGGACTGAGCGTCAATAGTCGGCGCGAATCATGCAGAGATGGCTAAAACTTGATGTACAGCTCCTGGACTCCACTGCTAGTAAAAGTCACATCAGGACAGATCCGCGACACTGACAGACAATGACCAGAAACCATCGCTAAATATTATGACCAATGACATGTAGAATCCACGTTTTTACGCACTCCTTGCATGATCCTTTCAAGAGATTTTGATCAGATTATAAACATTGCAAACATCTGAAATTACATGTGAGCGTTACTGTGGGTTTGTAGGCGATGACAGAGGAACGAGAATACTTTTTAGGGGAAAATCCCTAGTGGAAACACCACTTAAGTCATATCTGCGGCGTTTCTAGTTCGGTAATTTGGTCCAATCAGTATGATGGAACATGAGTGGTCTAGAATTCAGCTACAAGGCTACTGCAAGACAGGATTGATGCGAAAAAGACATCAGAAGGTGGAGGAGGACATACTATCCATAGTATTGATGAATTTTAGTTCCTGCACATTTTCATGTATTTTTTATAGGCAGCTTTCATTGATGGAACAATGGCTTAATGATCAATTGCACCAGCTACTAACACGGCGGATATTTAGAAGTCAAGTCACCTGTCAAGTCATCTAGACTTGTCACGCAGTCACGCTCTACTACTTTTTTTGATATTATAATGTAGTGCTCGTTCGCAGCCCGCGGTAGCATACAGAATACACTACAAAATCCTACTTATGCAAACACAGGTGAAAATTAGATTACTTGCAACTAATCCCAACCATTTGAAGAAAGGGAGAAAAAAGAGGGAAAATGAAGAAGGGAATTAGAGATTGTTAGTAAACAAGACAATACCTACTAAGCTATGTAGTCCAAGAAAACACTGAAGGATTGCCAGACAGGAAAGAGACAGAATATATTATTCCATCTTCATATTTATTGAAACAGCTGCAGCTGTTCATGATGTGTATTAAAGTGAACTGATGCTATCACAAACTTCATTCAGACCATAACTCTGGGAATACTCAACTGATTTTGACAATATAAATGGTTACCAAAAGCCCTTAGGAAGACCTTTCAAACAGTACCAGAAATGTCTCAAAGCAATCAGTATTCACCAAGTTATCAGCAGATCAGTCAGTGATCACCAAGTCACCAGACACTAAATTGCTGATATCTCAGGAACCACTTGACATAATCATTTGCTTCAATGACCATTGTGAAGCTTTCTTCAATGCACTTCTTTTGGCCATGAATAGAACCCAAGGCAATAACATCCCATGGAGATACAAGGTCCTCAATGTTTCCACATGACACTGATCTTTACCCATAGATTATCATCTGTCCTTGAATAGAACAAAGGACTGCCCTAAGATGGTTAGGTTATCTCTATTTCAAGAACAATAGCACTCCTATATATAGAACAATAGGCAGTGATCATGTGGTAGGCTGTCCTAGTGCACAGACCACCACAATCATGTATTTAAGAACTGTATGTCTGAGGATAAACCTCAGACTTAACAACATCTTTTGCTGCTTGTCTAACTTTGCTTTTTTGAGCCTTTTGAATATCAAATTCCTTAATCACAAATCAGTAAGTGGCCATTTGTGATAGGTAGAGTATTAATAGAGTATCACTTTTATAAATTAGTAATATATATATAGTTTAAGAAATATGTCAGGAATCTCACCAATGTACTGAAATTACTGTTTGTTTGTCTATATCACAAGTTCAGTCTTTAAGATATACTCAGAATTTGGAAATACCACTGGGATGGCTGCACAAGTCCTGTAAGGACAACTGGAGTGGAGTGGACTCCAGGAGAATTCTTAGCTAATATTATACTTCTAATTACATTACAACTCATCTCCAGGAGAATCCTTAGAGATTAGGATAAGACTCCTGGGGTATACTTCTATAGTATATATACTCCTACCACTAAGGTGTCCCTGATCCTATAGTCATGTTAGTTAGGGTCAGGGGTGTTCAAGCCAAGCTAAGGGGAATTAAATATTACTATGTAATATTTAATTAGACTTAGGGTCATTCCAGAATATTATCACAAATGGCCACTTACTGATTTGTGATTGGTTGATTTAATAATCAAAGTGCTCAAAAAAGCAAAGTTAGACAAGCAGCAAAAGATGTTGTTAAGTCTGAGGTTTATCCTCAGACATATAGTTCTTAAATACATGATTGTGGTGGTCTGTGCACCAGAACAGCCTACCACATGATCACTATCTATTGTTCTATATATAGGAGTGCTATTGTTCTTGAAATAGAGATAACCTAACCATCTTAGGGCAGTCCTTTGTTCTATTCAAGGACAGATGATAATCTATGGGTAAAGATCAGTGTCATGTGGAAACATTGAGGACCTTGTATCTCCATGGGATGTTATTGCCTTGGGTTCTATTCATGGCCAAAAGAAGTGCATTGAAGAAAGCTTCACAATGGTCATTGAAGCAAATGATTATGTCAAGTGGTTCCTGAGATATCAGCAATTTAGTGTCTGGTGACTTGGTGATCACTGACTGATCTGCTGATAACTTGGTGAATACTGATTGCTTTGAGACATTTCTGGTACTGTTTGAAAGGTCTTCCTAAGGGCTTTTGGTAACCATTTATATTGTCAAAATCAGTTGAGTATTCCCAGAGTTATGGTCTGAATGAAGTTTGTGACACTACCACTTCTCTACTGCTTCCCTACTGCACCCCTACCATACCCCTACCACATGTGGTACTGCACTGCATTTTGTTACATAATGTCATATTATATCACATATTCTTACACAATATTAATTTTAATAACAGTATTATACAACTAGAATTCTTGAGTAAAGATTGATTTTTGAGTTATTGTCATATACCAAATTTTCAGTTATATTTTATTATTTCTTTTATTTTATTTTCTTTATTATTTATCTCCTAAAATAATTACTCCTAGCTATGTAGGAGTATCATGGTGCAGACTGGATCTCTCCTATTCCAGTTATAGTATATATATGGAGTAGATACATAGTAGCAACCCAGTCTGTGTAAGGGGATGGCTGTCACTCTAGGACTGGGTTTAGCTGAGTATTTGGTTCACATACACCTAGCTCATCTTATCTCTGATGCCTCTCCATCTGCTCCCTTACCCTTCTATCTATATGTTGCTCCAATCATTCTATTTAACTTAGATAGAAAGTGCTATTATTAGACTGTAGCTCAAATGACTGTGCACAGACCCTCTTCTATAGTATATATAGGAGCTTGTATAGGTAAATTTACCTTTACTTGAATATTACACTAGCTTCCAGGACCCTCATCTAGCTTATTAAGCAATGTCTCTGAGTGTTTCTCTTATAGTCTTGTAGTGACTTAGCCTGAGATAACTTAATCACCCTCCAAGTCTGAGTTAACAAGGAGAACTCAATAGAGTTCCCATTTAATTGCTATATACTACTTATACACATTCTGTATTTACTTCTATTTATAAAGTCCTATGTATCTCTTTTGAGTCATTCTCTCTCATGTCTGTTGATTTCCTAATTAAATGAAAAGAAAAAGAAAAAGAAAATAAATAATGACTTAGCTATTTGGCTATGTTATAATACCACCCCCCTCTCAAGATTTCTCATCCCAAGGATTTTTACAACTCATAGTAGGGATTGCAGATATTCTCCATTTCATTGTTATCTTCTTCTGCCCACTCCTTGATTCCCAGGTTTTCCTGTTCAATTTTCTCCTCCTCTTCCTTTATTGTTTTTATTATTTTTTGTTCCCTTGCTTTTTCTCCTTTCTATCTTCTCTAATTTCTTTCCAATATTGTCCAGTATTCCTCATTATATCTTTTATCTGACCATCCAAATAATTTTCTCACTGTAAACCTTCCTGGTAACTCTCCTCTCCTGAATATCTCTTCTTCTCTCTCCTGTCTCCTAATATCTTCCATATCTCACTGGTATTCTTTCTCAAATTCTTTGACTGCTTCTTTTGCATTCCCCAAATTTTCCTTCTCTTCCCAAGTGTTTGATTCAGCTGTAAATCCTTTCCACCATACCAAATACTTGTTCTTTCTCTTATTTGTCACTTGTTCAGGATTCTCTCAACCTCCCATTCTTCCTCTCCCTCAATTATGACTGGAGTTGGTTGTTCTCTTCTTTGTCCCTCTACTTGGTCTATATATTGTTGTATCCTACTAACATTAACTACCAGATGTATTTTAATTGTAGCTAGTAGTTCTAATTCTACTGCATTCAGTAATACTATTCTTTTGATTTTGTAAGGCCCTACAAACCTCTCCATCAACTTTTCTGTTCTTCTACCAACTATCTGGTACTTTAAATCCTTGGTATTAAGCATTACCAAGTCCCCCACTTTGTACTTGTCAGCTTCTCCTCTTTTTCTGTCCACATACTTTTTTATCTCTTCTTGTACTTTCCCTAGTGCTACTTTTGCTTCCTCCTGAATTTCTCTCATCTTTGTTGTAAATTTTTCTGCACCCTCATACTTCCCTTTCTTCCTCATTTCAAACCCCATTCTAGGATCTTGTCTGTAATTTGCTTTGAAGGGTAATATTTTTGTACTAGAATATATCTTGTTGTTGTATGCAAACTCTGCTGTTCCCAACCAATTGGGCCACTGTTCTTGTCTGTGGTCTATGAATATCCTTAAGTACTGTTCCAATTCTTGGTTGACTCTCTCTGTTTGCCCATCTGTTTGAGGGTGGAATGCTGTTGATAATTTACTTTTAATCTCTAACATCTGATTTAACTCTCTTATTATTTCTGCTGCGAACTGTAGTCCTCTGTCCAAAATTATACTTTTGGATAATCCATGCAACTTTCACACATTGTCTCTGAATAGCCTAGCTAGTCCTTCTGCTGATATCTTCTCTGTAGTAGAAATGAAGTGGACTATTTTTGTTAGCCTATCTACTACTACTAAGACTGAGTCATATCCCTGGGCTAGCAGTAACTTAGTGATAAAGTCTGCTGAAATGTATGTCCAAGGTCTTTCCAAGATTGAATTGGGCATTAACTTGTCTGCTGGCTGCTTTGTGCAGTTTTTATTTCTTTAGTAGAAATTGCATCCTTCCACATATTACTTTATCTCCTTGGTTACTCCTGGCCACCAAAAATTGTGGGTGACCAACTCCACCATTTTCCACTGCCCCCTATGTTGTTATGAGACAACCAAGAAGGAAACTATTTCTCATACATTCATCAACTTGATAGGAAACATCCAAGAATACAATATGGGAAAGATATAAATAGTGTGGGAAGGATTATGTAAGATATGTATAGTTCTTAGTAAGGGTCATGTGATTGCAGGAGATAGGTGCACAGACCATCTAATATTTGTATAAGTACCTAGAGGAATCTAACAAGGAACTCTATTGAGTTCTTTCTAAACAACCACCTTGGTTGAGCTCTAAGTCCTTATGACTTCACACTAACACATGTCCTCCTACTGGCATGTCATGGTGTAGCCTAATGATTTCCACCCTCAACTTATCATCTTTAGATACATATACCTTTTCTTCTTTGTATATGATGCCATCTGCTTCTCTCTACTCCTCATTTCTCAACATTTTTACTCCTGCTCACTTCATTTCTTCAACTGCCTTTACTACCTCATCATCTTTTATCTTTGACTATCTTATTTCCTCTAACAAATCTACTCCCTCTATGATAATTTCCATCTTTTCTATCCTTCTTACTTCTAGCCATTCTGGCTTTACCAACATCTCATTTTTATTGTCTCTTTCTACTCCTACTTTCCAATCTGGCTTTCTGCTCAGACTATCTGCCTTTCCTATTCTGCTTCCTGGAACATGTTTTAATATAAAGTCAAACCTTGACAGATACAATGTCTATCTTGCTTGTCTATGGTTTAACTTCTGTGCCTTCATGAAGTATTCAAGATTTTTATGATCTGTCCAGATCTCAAACTTCACTGTCATCCCTTCTAGGAAGTGCCTCTATGCTTCTAAGCATCTAACTATGGCTAGTATTTCCTTATCATATATCTCATAGTTTCTCTCCATGTCACTTAGAGATTTTGAAATAAAAGCCACTGGTCTCTACAATTCATCAGAGCACTTTATTAACAATACTCTTCTAGTTGCATAGTTTGAAGTGTTTGCCTCTACCCTGAATTCCTTGTCTAAATCTGGGGCTGCTAACACTGGCTTTGTTGTAAAGATTCTTTTGAGTTCATCAAATGCTTTCTACTGCTCCTGCCCCCACTGTCACTTTACATCCTTTCTTGTCAACATGTTCATTGGCCTAGCTACTTGAGCAAAGTCTTTGATAAACCTTCTATAATAATTTGCAAGGCCTAGAAAATTTCTAATGTCTTTCACATTCTTTGGCTCTGGCCAGCTAAGCACTCCATCCACTTTCTTCTTCTTCATCTCTATTCCATTAGGTCCTATAACAATCCCTAGGAATCCTATTCTCTTCACTTTCCACATACATTTTTCTGGCTTGATATACAAGTCATTCTCCTCTAGCCTCTTTAGTATTTCATCTACAATTTCATCATGGCCCTCCTCTATTTTTGTTTCTACTAGCATATCATCTACAAATGCAGCAACCTTTCCTTTATTTATTAGGTCTCTCAAGACTTTATTCATTATTGCCTGGAATGTGGCTGGCAAATTTGTCATCCCAAAAAACATTACTGTTGGTTCAAAGGACCCCACATATGTTGTAAATGCTCCCTTCTACTCATCTCCTTCCTTAATCCTCATGTTGTTGAACCCCCACCTTAGATCCATTTTAGTAAGTACTTTCTTGCTTCCCATATTATCTATTAAGTCCATAATTAATAGGAGTGGGTAGTTGTTCTTCACTATCTGGTTATTCAGGTTATGGTAGTCTATTACCATCCTCTTACTTCCATTCTTTTTTCTCACAAAGAATACTGGTAATGTCTGAGGGGATTTAGATGGTCTGATGTATCTCTTTCTCAGTTAATTGTCCACAAAGCTCTGGACCTCTTCCCTCTCATTTCTAGACAGAGGGTAAATCCTTTCTTTTCATGGTTTGAATGTCTCCTTGAGATCTATAGCATGATCCCAAACCTTTCTTGTTGGCATCCTCTTTGACTCTACTCTCCCAAGCACTTTTTTCCACTTTAAAAATTTCTTTGGGACCATCTCCTCAATTTTTCTGTGGTCCACTTCAACTTCTTCCTCTCTTCCCCAGTCTTCTTTATTGTCTACAGCCTATCTTACTATTCTTTCTTCTTCTAGGGTAGTTACTCTTTTTTCCCTTCTTGTCCTCCTGTCCTCTTTCTTCTCATTACTTTTTCCATGCAGTAGTGGACATCTCATCATCTTGACCTCTCCAGTTTCCCAGTTAATCTCTAGGTTATGGACCTGCAACCAGAGCATCCCTAATATCACCTCTGTCCTCCCTAAGTTGCATATATCCATCCTCATCCTTTCCACATGACTTTTATAATACATGTTCACTTCTACTTGATATGTAATTGCCCCTGTACTATTGTTCATCCCATCCATGTTCCTAATAGTCACTGGCCTCTCTAGCTTTTGTAGCCTAAATCCATGTTTGGCTGTTATCTTTCTTTCCATGAATATCCCTGTGGTACCACTGTCTAAAAGTACCTTTACTGTCACACTTTCATGTGTATCTACCTTTTCTATTCTGATATTCAGCTACACTTCTCTTAGCATCTTAAATATTCTCCTCACTTCTCTTTGCTTACCCCCCTCTCTTGCTGTACTTTTTGGAGCCTCTGCCCATGTGCTGCCCTGCTGCACTTTTCCATGTTCAAGGTGTGCTGCCATCCCCCAGTTCTACCATGGTTGCTTCTTTCCTGTCCTACACTCTAGACACTAGATATTCTTTCTTTTCTCTTCCAATATTATTACCCCTACTATTGTGTCTTTTCTTCTACACTTTATATATTTAACCCTACTCCCTGCTTCATTATTCCTCTATTTCTATGCCTCTAAACAATTTTCACATCATATATTCTTTAGTCTCTCTCTAGAGATGAAACCCTGTCCTTGGTTCTCTTTTGTCTTAGTACCTTTATAGTTGCATCCACCACACTCTACAAATGTCACCACCTTCCACCCTGTCTTCCAGCCTTTCTCTTCTAATACTATATCTCTTGGGGGCATGCCCCATGTACCACTGTACTCTTGCATCTTTTTCCATAGAGGATGTGCCAGTCTCTTCTCTTTCTGCTGTGCCTTTTGTGGTTTCACCACATGTGCCACTTTTTCCTCTCATTGTCTCCTTTCTACTTCTATGTTAGGATATTCCCATTTATAATGTCCTACTCCCCAGCATCTAAAACACCCCACTTTCTCTTCTTCCACTATCTCTTGTCTTCTCACTTTCACTTCCTCCCTTACTCTACATTGCATCACTCTACTTGCTATCGCCTCAAATTTATTCTGGGGAATTGGTTTCCCCTTCATCTTCTCCTTCCTATTTGTTATCGATAGACAGTGAATGTCCTTAGTGATTACCCTAGGTAGATGTTCAAGAAGAACTCAATAGAGTTCTTTGTTGGATTGGACTCTTATTTATACTACCTTTTACAGTGGCTGTACTACTATTAGTCCATGATCACATGTTCTTCCAGAATGTTCTATGATCACTTGACCTTGTCACATGACCTTAGTTCCCATACTATTTATATCTCAACCCCATTATATATCTTGAGGTTTTGGATCAAGTGTTCAAATACTTGGGAAACTATTCCTCTTTTGGGGCTCTTATAACACTATTCCTGCAGTTATGGGCCAGGTGCCTGAACCTTTTATAGCATTGACACATCTTCTCTCTTCTTTCTTTTAGTTCTGCCCTTAGTTTAGTGAGAGTGTGCTTTTGGTTGAGCAGACTGCTCATGAGAGAGTTATATTGGGATTGAGACATTGTGTTGATGTCTCATTGGTATGGAATGAAGGGTTGATCTCACTAGCTATACTATGTCTGCTAGAGCACAAGATCTTCACCTAGCTAGAGTCCTACTGCCCTACTAACTACTGCCCTAATAGTATAGTTAGACTATCACCCAACAGATGGGATTCTTAATCTAGACAATCTCCTAAAGAGTAATCATCACTCCCCTGCATAGACAGATAACAATGCACCTGTAGTACAAAGTTTATACTAAGAAAGCAGTACAAGTAACTACACAGCCCACTCAATTGTGAGATTAGGTCTTAGTAGTGATACCCAAGCTTGGCACCACACTTCCACCTGCAGTCCCTAACTGACTGCAAAGTCTCCTTAAGCCAAGGGCTCTGTCACAAACTTTATCCAGACTATAACTCCAGGAATACTTGACCGATTTTGACAATATAAATGGTCACCAAAAGCCCTTAAGAAGACCTTTCAAATGGTACCAAAAATGTCTCAAAGCAATCAGTATTCACCAAGTTATCAGCAGATCAGTCAGTGATCACCAAGTCACCAGACACTAAATTGCTGATATCTCAGGAACCACTTAACATAATTGTTTGCTTCAATGACCACCGTGAAGCTCTCTTCAATGCACTTCTTTTGGCTATAAATAGAACACAAGGCAATAACATCCCATGGAGATACAAGGTCCTTAATGTTTCCACATAATACTAATCTTTATTCATAGATTATCATCTGTCCTTGAATAAAACAAAGGACTGCCCTAAGATGGTTAGGTTATCTCTATTTCAAGAACAATAGCACTCCTATATGTATAACAATAGGTAGTGATCATGTGGTAGGCTGTCCTGATGTACAGACCACCACAATCATGTATTTAAGAACTGTATGTCTGAGGATAAACCTCAGACTTAACAACATCTCTTGCTACTGTCTAAACTTTGCTTTTTTGAACCTTTTGATTATTAAATCATCAACTCACAAATCAGTAAGTGGCCATTTGTAATAGGTCCAGCTATATATGGAGGTAACTAGTGATTGTGGTGACTACTGGTCAAGAGTTGATGAGATTGTGAAAGTAAAGATGAGCAAGGTCCAAGGCAGATAGTACTCTAGATATGGAATTGAGTTCTAGTGTAGCGACTTAGCCTGAAATGACTTAATCACCCTCCAAGTCTGAGTTAACAAGGAGAACTCAATAGAGTTCCCATTCAATTACTATATGCTACTTATACACATTCTGTATCTACTTCTATTTATAAAGTCCTGTGCATCTCTTTTGAGTCATTCCCTCTTGTATCTGTTGATCTCCTAATTAAATGAAAAGAAAAAGAAAAAGAAAATAAATAATAACTTAGCTATTTGGCCGTATCATAACAAGTCTGTAGATTAATGTCTACTTGTTTATTGTCTATATTCCTTTTCCTTTTTATATATACTTCTTAACTCAGACTTTGGACTCTTGCTCAGTATCTGACAACATCTCCTCATTTCCAAAATCAACAATCACTTGCAATAGGAGATTGGGGTACAATACATATGTTGAAGCCAAGATCATTCTCTCTCATTGTCTTTAAACTCCTGCTCCTTGATTTACATATCTTGGAGCATAAGTATATTCTTTTTCTGTTATTAGCTATTACTCCTTCTCTGTGATCTATGTTATCTTGGAGTTATACTCTTAGCTAAATTCCTAATCCACTTTGCATTTCTGACAGTTATAGAAATCTCAAGCTCTGTTATTGTATTGTCTTAGGTCAAAATTATGTATTTATTTATATTTCTCTACATTTTCATAGTATATCTCCTAACAGAGCACAGCCAGTCATTATACTACAATTTTACTAGATATGTTCTCAAGTATGAAAGAAAGTAATCTAGATAAGATTTATATAAAAATATACAGACTTATCCATATTTAACAACTGCTCTAACTTGTCACCCTCACTCATATCCATTTTGTTTTTATCTCCATGTCAATATATATGTCTATTCTCTCCCTAAACATCTCAATAACCTCAGAGTAACCCTTGATATAGCATATGGTAACTACAATATACAGTAGAGCAAGAGATAATGTCAATTGTTGATGATATTATTGCAATGTGACATGTTTGTGACATGTTTGTGACAGGGTGTGGTAAGTGCAGTAGGGGGTGCAGTAATTTCTCTATACCTGTGCTGGACTGTTTTTCTCCCTGCCAGAAGAAGAGAAAGCTGACCACTATCTCTCTGGAACTGATGGTAGAGACTGGGAACTAGGTGACCACTTGTTCATTACCAGAATGCTCCCTGAGAACTCCTGAGCTAATGTCCAAGCTACAACCACTATCTTCCAATGTCTAGCTGAAGGTGTCCAATATAGCATAGAGATACAAGCTTCCCTTTCCCCTCTACTGGACCATGCCTGATGTTAGCACAAGGTTGTGAAGACTTAAGGCTCAACTGGGATGGTTGTTCAAGAAGAACTCGATAGAGTTCTCTATTGGATTGCACTAGCTACTTATATAAATGTCCATTGGTCTGTGTGCCTATCTCCTGCAATCACATGACCCTTACTAATAATAATACATATCTTACATAATCTCTCCCACACTAATTATATCTTTTCTGTATTGTATTCTTGGATGTTTCCCATCAAGTTGATAAATACATGAGAAATAGTTTTCTTCTTGGGAGTTGTCTCATAACACCTGAGAGTTCAAGGCCATATTTGCAAAGGAAGACTTCAACACCCTCCCAGAGCATTGGAAGTAGGACCATACTATAAAGCTGATTCTGGGCTCTGAACCTAAGTCATCAAAGGTATATCCCCTGTCTCTGGCTGAGCAGACTAAGCTGAACACATTCCTGGAGGGAAAGTTACACACTGGCCATATCCAACCTTTGAGATCCCCTATGGCAGTGTCTGTCTTCTTTATCAAGAAGAAGGATAGCTCCCTCTATCTGGTCCAAGACTACTGGGCACTGAACTTGATGATAGTTAAGAACAAATACCCCTTGCCCCTTATCTCCAAGCTTATGTCTCAACTGTACAGAGTGTAGCAACTTAGCCTGAGATAACTTAATCACACTCCAAGTCCAAGTTGACAAGGAGAACTCAATAGAGTTCCCATTTGATTCTGTATACTACTTATACAACTACTACATGGTCTATGCACTACTTTCCCACACTTATCATGTAACATCATCATGTGATGTGACCCTGTGACATGCAACATTGTCATGTGATACTTTCCTGCACTCCTTCCTTGTGTAGTAAGTCTAAATAAAAAAAGAAAAGAAAAGAAAAGAAAAAGAAAATAAGATAATGACTTAGCTATTTTGCCAAGTCATGACACAGAGCAAAATACTTTACCAAGTTGGACATCTGCTGGGGCTTTAACAATATATGTATCAAGCCTGGAGATGAGTGAAAAGCTACTTTCTGGACTAATTATAATCTCTTTGAACCCCTAGTGATGTTTTTTGGTATGACTAACAGCCCAGCCACCTTCTAGGCTATGATGAATGTCATCTTCTGTAACCTGATAACAGAGGGAATTGTGGTGGTATACCTGGACAATATACTGATCTTTACCCAGACCATAAAAGAGCATACCTGAGCTATATGGAGAGTTTTGGAGATACTTGCAGAACATAAGCTGTTCCTCCACCCAGAGAAGTGTGAGTTTGAGAAGACCTGGATCAAATACTTAGGTCTAGTGATATCCAAAAATGAAGTCTCTATGGACCCTATCAAGGTTACTAAAGTCCAGGTATCACAAATGGCCACTTACTGATTTGTGAGTTGATGATTTAATAATCAAAAGGTTCAAAAAAGCAAAGTTTAGACAGTAGCAAAAGATGTTGTTAAGTCTAAGGTTCATTCTTAGACATATAGTTCTTAAATATATGATTGTGGTGGTCTGTGCATCAGGGCAGTCTACCACATGATCACTGCCTATTGTTATACATATAGGAGTGCTATTGTTCTTGAAATAGAGATAACCTAACCATCTTAGGGCAGTCCTTTGTTCTATTCAAGGACAGATGATAATCTATGGGTAAAGATCAGTATTATGTACAAACATTGAGGACCTTGTATTTCCATGGAATCTTATTGCCTCAGGATCTATTTATAGCCAAAAGAAGTGCATTGAAGAGAGCTTCACAATGGTCATTGAAGTAAATGATTATATTAAGCTGTTCCCAAGATATCAGCAATTTAGTGTATGGTAACTTGGTGATCACTGACTGATCTGCTGATAACTCAGTGAATACTGATTGCTTTGAGACATTTTTGGTACCATTTGAAAGGTCTTCTTAAGGGCTTTTGGTGACCATTTATATTGTCAAAATTGGTCAAGTATTCCCAGAGTTATGGTCTGAATGAAGTTTGTGACAGAAATGTCAATGGAAGTAGTCAAGTTTGTGATGTACAAAAAGCTTTTGTTCTAGATAGAAGTGATGAGCTTATTGGGGAAGGTGTTATGAGATGACTCCCAAGAAGGAAACTATTTCTTATGCATTCATCAACTTAATGGAAAACATCCAAGAATACAATGCAGTGAAGATATAAATATTGTGGGAAGGATTATGTAAGATATGTATAGTTCTTAGTAAGGATCATGTGATTGTAGGAGAAAAGCACACAGACCATGCAATATTTGTATAAGTACCTAGTAGAATCCAATAAGGAACTCTATTGAGTTCTTCCTGAACAATCACCTTGGTTGAGCCTTAAGTCTTCACGATCTTGTGCTAACACTGGTGAGAAGACTGAGGTCATCATAAGAACCCAGCTTTTATCCTCCTAAAAACCATGAGCTGTGTCAGCAACTATTTGACATGCAATATCTTCTTCAAGTTCATTATTGCCATAAAGAGCTTGGGACACCATAAAGGGAGTTTGCATGCAGATAATGTTCTCTAATCCAGGTTGTGACACTTTGATAAAGTAAGGGTGATCTTTAGCAAAGGTGATTGTTCAAAAAGAACTTGATAGAGTTCTCTGTTGGATTGTACAACTACTTATACAAATATCTGTTGGTCTGTGCACCCATCTCCCACAATCACATGACCCTTACTAATAACTATACATATCTTACATAAGCTTTCCCATGCTATTTATATCCCTCTTGCATTATACTCCTGGATGTTTCCTACTAGATTGATGAATATATGGGAAATAGTTTTCTTTCTTGGAACCATCTCATAACACTCCTACTGCTGAGACATCCCTGAGTCTATAGTTCTGTTAGTCAGGGTCAAGGGTCTCCAAGTCAAGCTAAAAGGAATTAAATATTACTATATAATATTTAATTAAGCATAGGGTCACTCCAGGCTATGAGTCTGGTATTTCAGAGGTGGTGTTGGTAGGGCCCCCTTTACAATCCCCAAACATTGTTGTACAGATCTGAATTCTTCTTTCCAACAAGAAGCCTTTTCCTATCTATTTTTCTGGTCACAACCTCCCTTTACTTTATAAGCCCAATGAACAGGTAGCCACTTTTCTTTGATAAGTTTAGCCTCAGTAGAATTCTGCTTGAAATGGCTATTAGAAAAATAAGGGTATGACTTTACTGATATTGTTGGTAGTAGATTAGTTGATGGAACTGGAGTAAAAGGAGGAAGTTCAGGAATATGTTGTACTGCTGGAATGTTTTGGACTGAAGACATTGAAAGAGACTGGGGAAGAAAAGAAGAATATGGGTTAGCTGATGTTGTAAGTGGTAGATTGGTAGGTAGAACTAGAGTAGAAAACTCAGGGACATGGTGGACTACTGGCATGAGAAGCTAAAAAGGTTGAGTAGGAATGTTTTGAAATGAAGGTAATGAAAAGGACTGTAAAGGAAAATAAGGGTATATTTGAGTAGATGACATAAGTGATAGTGAAACTAGAGTAGAATGGGCAAATCCAGGATTATGTTGGACTGGCAAGGCAAACTGGAAGGGCTGTAAAGGAATATTTGAAGCTGAAGGCAATAATAGAGGCTGGGAAAATTGTTGTAGATTCAAAGGCTGGGAAGATTGTGTCATAGATTGAAGTGCTTGAATCAAAGCTTGAATATCAGCTAGTTCTATGGAAAATTATAAGGGAAAAATCAGCTAGGAAAACATATAACATACAAAGAGATAATTTTGTTTCATTTTGTACCAGTATTGAAGAATTTTCTTGAGATGAACTCAAGAAGTATTGTGTACAATGTTTGAGAAATTTCTAAAATGAGAAAACTCAGCAAACAGACCTTTGAATATTGGTTCTTATACATATAAAAACCATGATTTATAAGTAAAGTAGAGCTTAAAACACAATATTTGGGTTAAAGTTCTAGAAATGATGTAGACCTGCAAAATTTTACAAATTCAACATTGGTCTTTATATGGTTAGACCAGAACATAGTTAAAAATAAAACTTAAGAACTTATTGAAGAGATAAATAGGTTATAAGACCACTTAAGATCACCAAGCAGCCAAGGAGCCAAAAATCTAGTAGAATAACCCAGGGGAAGTTAAGAAACCAGAAAGCATGGTTGTTACAGTTGTACTATGGACCAGTAGTCACATACTGTATAGTTTACCACTACACCAAAAGGGCAACATTAGCAAGGCAACTTGCTAATGAGGGTCCAGCTATTTATGTAGTTCTTTAAACAGGTATTTTGTTATACCTCCATGTCACTATTTAGTAGTCACTTTTTTGTGACAATGGTAAAGTTGCTGGTGTGACAGTGACATATTTTCAGTAAGATGGTCAACTTACTTCTGAAAAAAAAATTATTTAAATAGGTTCTGAGGCTATCCAAGACTACCAGAGAGCCTAGGAACCAAAAATCTAGTAAAGTAGTCTAGTGGAAGTCAAGAAACCAGAAAGTACAGTAAAGTTGCTACAGTGGCTATAATAAGTCTCTACTCAAATTATTAACTGTATTACAGAACTAAGTTATATAATTTATTTTTTACTAGCTTTTTGATACTGTAGTGTAGTTGAATGATTACTGAGCTAGTGATTACAGCTTGTTAGCCAATAAACTTAGCCATTTTATGAGTTTAATTGACTTGTCAATCTGTTGGTCACTTAGGATTATCACTAATTACTATCATCAATTACTATTACTGAGTTAGTGTAGCAAGATAACAGGTAACAACCAAGTAGCAGCAATGTACAGTCAAGTTGCAGTAATATACAGCAAAGCTATTATAAACATTGCCAAACAGTGCAGTAAATTTGTGATCAAGTATGGTAACAAAAGTGGTAATGTATAGTAGGGGGTACTGTAAATTCTTCAGGCCCACTTGAGTTTGAGATAGCTCAAATACTTGACTTGAAACTAGATCATTGAAGGAAGAAGCTATTGTTCTACTTGTTATGAGAGCCCCAAACAGGAAAAAGGTTTCCCCCACATTTGAACACTTAATCCAAAACCTCAAAGCATACAATGGAGTAAGGATATAAAAAGGGTGGGGACTCAGTAAGTCAAAATCACGTGACAAGGTCAGGTGATCATAGAACATTCTGGAAAGAACATGTGATTGTGGGACTTTAGGGTACAGCCACTGTAGTAGTAGTATAAGTAGGGCTGCAATCCAACGAAGAACTCCATTGAGTTCTTCTTGAACATCCACCTAGGGTGATCGCTAAGGACATTCACTGTTCACCGATAACAGGTAATCAAAGGAATACAAAGTGGAGAAAATACTAAATAAAAGGAAGTTTAGAGGGAAGGATAGGTACCTGGTGCAATGGGAGGGATATACAGCAGAGGAGGACACTTGGGAACCAAGAGAGAATTTAGGGAATGCAAGGGACCTGGTTGAGAGGTTTAAAGAAGAATATGAAGAGGAGTCAAGACAGGCAGAGAAAGAAGATTATAGAGAATTCCATATGGGAGAATTACCAGGAAGATATATAGCAAAAATGTTATATAGATGGGATGATAGGAGATTTGATCAGAAGTATTGGGGACAATTGGAAAGAAATTGGAGACATTGGAAGGGAATACAACAAAAGGGAAAAAGAATATTGGAAATGATTCAGGAAGAGAAAGAGCAAGAAATAGAGGAGCCAAGGATAGAAGAGTAGGATGAAGAAGATGAAATGAGTAACCTACAGGACCTATATAATGAACTGTGAAGTCCTCAGGATGAGGACCTTTAAAAGAGGGGTACTGTCATGAGTTACCTTGACTATGACTGAAGAACATCTATTTATAGAATGATGAACAAGGGAATTGAACCAGCAGCCTCTTGGCTGGTTGTAGAATACCATTAGTGTAAATAAGGGCAAATAGTGTACTTGTATAAGTAGGTAGCTCAATTGATCAAGAACTCCATTGAGTTCTCTTTGTAACCCTCAAAGACTTAGCTGCTGAGTCAATTTGACTTGAGTTGCACAACACCCTTACATTGTAATCCTATAAGAAAAGATAAAAAAGACTACAGAGTAAGAAAAAGTAATCAAATAGAAAATGAAATAATAAAATAATAATCCAATGTCCAGATGGGTATATAACAACTTAGCAGTTGGCAATTTCTTTATCTGTAGTTCCAGCAGGGGGTTTTGGGCTGGTGCCATTAAAGTGGCTCCAAAAGCCTTTTGCCTTAACAGCATCTTGGAAGCAAATGTAGAAGATGGCCCAGTTGAGACTAAAGGGAGCTAGAGAAAGAAGTAGCAGTAGCACTGGACATGACAGTAATTTTAAGCAACAGGGCTCAATAATCTGTAGAAATCAATGATGCCAATAACACTCAGTCTTCAGTGAGTGTGCAAAGGACTGAGGTGGTACCACATGTCTGTGCTATCTATTTTCTAACACAATAACAACGAAAGAAATTGAATAATGATGCAAGGTTTCCAGGACGATTAGCATGCAAATACAATAAATGTTTTTATCCTGAACAATAGTGTCTTGAATTGTGATTACACTCGATTATATCTTGAGTTTGCGTATGTTTGCCTGTTCACAGTCACCTCAGCTGCAACCGGGATCTATGGATCAATCTATTGATTTTACCACGCAAAATGGAGAGGTGAAACAATAAGAACAATAACCTAAGGTATGGTGTCGCCTCCGGTTACGGTTACGATCGACCGGTTATGGTCATGATCGACGATTGGGCAGAACGGCCCAGCATTCCAATAGAGGCATCCATGGAAGGTAGTACGCGTCTTCCAACCCGAGAACACAGGGATTGACGTATCTCGTCTTCTCGATCAGGAAAGTATCCTGCATCATAAGGCGGCGATAAGTTTATCATATCTCACAAGTGACAAACAAGTGATCCTCCCGCTCGGTCATGTTTCTTGCCGCGAAGAGAGGCATCTTTATTTGGTCGTCTTTCAGCGCACAAGTTGCATTTGTTCCGGAATCTTTCTCGCTCCAATCATGACAGTTGTATGTTCCATACTTTGAAAAGCAGCCGATCTGAGTTGAATTGACAAGGACATAAACTCGTAACCCACATATGTGGGCGATCACACCATTTCAAATGATCAAAAGGAGAATACAATGGCGCCCAAGTCAACAGCAGCTCAAACCAACAGCAGTAGCAACAAATAGCAGTCTTAAATCTCATTTTTCAAACCTAATATAATGATCTGTCCAAATGATTGTCATGGTCCTCAGAAATTTTCTTCTCCTTGAAACCATTGAAAACCGTTTAAGATGGTCAAACATCGGACATGATCTCTTCGCTATCATTTCCGACCGTGCCCGGGTGAGAAGCACTCGACATGCTGTAACGCATGAGAAGTCGGCATGCAAGTGCAATCACTTGTGAACCTCCTCAGATGGTTTGGAGATTCCACCGCCATTTCTAATGAATGCCGGTGAGTAAAAGACAGTCAACTCTTCCCATTTAAACCCAGCTCCATTAATCGAATCTCATCCGAGGAGATCACGAGAGACAATGGGAACCGTTTGTACCATCAAGCATCAAGCACTAAAGGGGGGATAAGATGCAACAGAAAGGATTGATATGTCACTCAGAACCTTTCGAGTAGCTCATAAGATGATTGTGGGCTAACATGCCAGTATGCTATTCGAAGACTCACCGTGGCTCGGGACTTTGAAATCGAAGAGACATTCCATTCTTCCTAGGTGATCAGATGACTGATATAAAGCGAGAATCATACAGTTGAGTTTCTAAAGCGCGAGGTATGTTAACACGAGTTTCCGCAGTGTCGATATAGTTAACCCTCTCTAGCTGCATTTCACTCCAATGCTCAGGGGTACCTGCCGGTGGCAACCCACAACACTCCGATCAGCTAATAGAGTAACAATGGAAATACCAGGGCCATCCCTTATCGCAGTAAAAAAAACCGATCATTCTTACTGATCACCTGCCACTGATGCGTGACCTTTCCACATATGAGACATTCCAGCCTCGTTTAACCTGTGTCAAATTCGATTACCGGGGGCGTTGTGACAGGCTGCGGCAGGAGCTACCACAGATTATATGGTTGATGCAAGCCAATGATCCGATTCGGATCGTCCGAAATGAAAAATGAGAAATCAACGATCATCTTCATATCTGCACAGCCACTTGTGCATGGGCCCTCGAAACATGATGTATGTACAAACACACAAGCAGTTGGTAAAGAGCAAATCGTTTTGTTTCATTCCTAGTTGATCTCTTTTGGTGGGAGAGAATGAACTAGGTGTTTAGCTCGTGCCCTCTACATATGCTGTTAATCACCCCGCTTGCCCCTCCGCACAGGATCAAACTTGTTTATGGGCGACAATTTCGGTTACTTACTAGTTCACCGAATGGCCTTTTTCCATCGAACTGTGCTTCTATTGGCAAGAGCTAACGGGGGAAAAAGTCCGTCGGCTGAGCATTGTGGCCCATATCGGCGATCATAGGTTCCCTTGAACCGAAGCCGCGAAGAAAGACTAGTTTGTCGTTCATGAATCCACAACGCAGAATAGGATTCCGGGGTGAAATCATAGGGTGAGATCGTACCCAAGGTCACTGGATATTCACAGTGGTCTGATTCCACTCAAAAAGCAGTATCTTCACTCATTTCAATGTTAATGAAGAGCGTAGATCGCGATTGAACTGGTCTTTACTTCAAAGTGTAGCATGCTATCCGTTGTTTATATCAGCATGATGAATACCGAGGACGTCGGGGATTCAACCAAGGACTTGCCAACTTGAGCATCAAGATGCACAAACCCGTGGATGGGAACGAAGCTAGCTTCCGTTCCCAGCTAAACCTTGTAAGCCATGCACAGTGCTTAAAGAGAAGTAGCTGGAACTTGTTCTGTCAAGATGCTCCAGATACTATGTCTTATGAGCATTGATTTCTGAACATCATCAGATCAAACGCACCATATAGGCCGTGTATGTCCTACATAAGAACCTCCCTGTGGGTAAAAACGTGTTTGTACCACATGTGACCTGATGAGGTATGGGAAATGAAAGTCATGCTTGTCCGTTGGTCTTGAAACGCATAAAGGCCGTAAAATGGCCGTGATAGTAAGGAAGGTAGGCTGATCGAGTGACAATAGCCCACAAAGAGGGATGAATCTTAAGTGTAATGCTACGAATTAGCGTGGGCCTTCGCAAGTCGGAGCTAAAGCGCCATGGCTTGGGTTTGCGGCCAGGGGAGGGGAAATTCTCATCCGCGCAGTCCAAGGACGCCATTTCGGCGACTTGAATGAAGAATAAGATTATCTTGAGCGAAGGGAACGGAAGGATAGTTTGGATGATGGATATCCATAGTTGGAATCCTGATAGGGTATTTGGATGACGATCCTCCAAGACGTACGTACGCAGACAGTAAAGGGGGATTCGTGGCCAGAAGAACGTGGAAGCCAGGTGGAATTCATTGAGGCCAGTTACAGGGGCCCTGAGGCACAGAGTGGAGGAGGGTTGGCAGCTTTGGGATGAATTGACTGGAAGATCATCGTGATTCACTGTTTGAAGACCGAAGCAACGTGGGGAGACGACTAGATCGGCACTGAGTCATGAACACGGCGAGTAGTTTGAACGCCGGGAATCCTCACGAGAAACGCCATGAGGTCGGGGCTACTCCTGCCCTTTCTGGCTGCCACCTGCCCTTTCGCCGTCCGGCCGGGAAGCCGGTTCTTGAGAAGCACGATGCGATCGACATATCTGTCACATAGCTGTGACATAGATCCCGATCGGGTCATCCTCCGAAACGATGATTAGTGGTAGCGAGAGCTGCTGCAATTCAAACGGAATGGACAGTGCTGCATGTAGACGGATCTGGGACAGGACACCCCTGAATGGGCCAGCATGTGGTTGCAGGATATAAATTGAGGACGCCGATCCTTGTTCTCCGATGGCTTTACTATATCGGGACATGTCGTCACGGTGAGTTGGGCGTTACATGGCAACTTATTAAAAGGAATCGGGATGCTCTGTTTTCCATTCTGCCATATCTACCCACCACCATCAGTTAACCACCGGCGTCCTAATCCCACTGCCCTTTCGGCCTCTTATTGGATTGCCCCCATCCTATAAATCTCACCAGCTGGCCTTCTGTCTTTCTGCCCCAAATGTCCTCCAACTCTGAGCAGATTCTCCACCTCCCCAGCATTCATGAGCTCTTTCCAGGTAACCTCCTCCCTTTCCTCCTCCCTCCTCATTTCTGATTCCCTACTAAGAGTACCTCCCGCAACCGCCAACTGTAAGAACAATTCCTCACCTGCTTACATTAAAAACACTTAATTTTCCTCCAACAGACTTACAATGTGGCTGGTGGCCCCCAACATGCAGAACCTCACTATAGTTCCCAAGCGCAGCGTCTTCCCTTCACCCGTGCAGGCGAAGACTTGTCTGCTCTCACTTCTACATTAAACTATCCCGGTGACAATCGTGCTCGTGCTCTCCGCGGCACTTCTGTCTCTCAGCCATCAGGCGTCCCTCATGTCACTGTCGACGGTCCATCTCGTTTTCCTCTTTCGGATGAAATAGCCCCAATCCAGTATCGTCATGATGATCATGATCAGCATAGCAATCCCGCCCCCTTCTCATGCTCGAGAGATATTCCAACTGGTCAAGATTATCCTGCTGTTCCGTTGAATGCCTCTGAAGGCACCGAACACCCTTCATCATTGCCCGACGATTTTGAGAACGTAAGTGACGAAAACATCACATCTACCGGCCCACCACCCGGCGGTCCTCGGAAACACATATGCCCCATTTGCAACAAGACCTTTAATCGCCCAAGCAGCCTCAAGATTCATTGTAATACACATACAGGCGCTACACGTAAGCACCTGCCGACACCATGGTAATCGTAATCACTGTAACTAACTACCAATTTCAGCCTTCCGTTGCCCCTGGCCCAACTGCGGCCGTGAGTTTAACGTTAACTCGAACATGCGGAGGCACTACAGGAACCACAGCGTGGATGCCCACCATGAGTCTCACGACTACAATGATTATAGTCTGCGTAGACGTCGGCGACGTTCCTTTACTAGCCCACCCAGTTCGTTTCTTAGTCTGCCCGTGACGCGACGCCAGCCAGAAGAAACACTGAGCGGTGGAATCGATGGTCGCCGTACCTCTGCATATACCCCTTACGCACCAAAAACACCTCATCAATATTCTCACTATAGGGTTTATGGCTACCGCAAAGATTGTGACAGAGTGGATATGGACGATATAGGTGCCTATGTCGTCTCCGAGGATTCACATCGCTCAGGACCTCCACCTTTATCCCTGATGCGGGCGTCACAAACAATTGCAGAATCCCGCGGAGGTGAAAAACCGGTACCGCAGTACCCTGAAGCGTCTGCTCAACAGGAATGTTCCCTCCACCATCAATACTCTCGTTCCTCAACATCATCATCCAACATGCGGATGCGCGCATTAACCCCTGGATCTAGCTTCCACTCGTCATCTCCCTCTCTCTCTCCTTCTCCGTCATTGTCAGCCAATGCCTACCCCCATGATTCTCCCCCGCTTCCGACGTTAATGTCCCCGGTTAATTCGTCCGCTGTATCATCCCGTGCACCTGGAACGAACCAGCATTACCCATACTGCCCCTCCATGCCCCTATTCTCGAGGTTCGCGCGTCTCCACTGCTCTGAGGCCGGCATTCGAAAACACTCGCCAATGAAATTGTTTATTAGTAGCATGTGGTCCTGGATTTTCTGTTTCCTCGTTTCTTGGATGCACTGCTATCATACTCTTCTGTTCAGTGTTTTACACATGAGTTCTATTTTTTTTTCTCTAAATCCACGTCTGTATCGATACAGCAACACTGGCGTATTCTCATATGTAATACAGTCCGCAAAGTCGGAGTAGTGTTTATCAATGACAAATATGTCCTATCTCATTATAAAAAGGATTTAAAAAGTTCAGAATCAAATACATTGGAAGTGATTTTCTGAGGATGGTTATCAAATAAGGTGTAGTGCGACCACAGAAAAAAAAGTTAGTTGAAGATGAATCATCATGTCGTCACGTGGATCGTAACTCCTATCCCCTTATGAAAACCAAAACCAGGCTTGAAAAAGTAAGTAGCTTCCCTTTTCTTTTTGAGCCGAGGTAGAAAATCACCTCTGATTTGTATTTCAAGCTGCATCAGCCGACTATTCGCTTGCATTTTTTTGGACCAAGACAGAAAATGTTAGTAGTGTAGTGTATATGATTGGATCGGTTTTGCGGGATTTCCAATGTGAGGACGTTTTTGGACCTGAGAATGCATGTGTAAAAAGGTAGAACGAAGAATTAGAATTATCAGAAGCAGCTTTCCAGGTTGGCGGACCCTTCTGTACTCCCTAGATACCGGGAGGTCACGCATACCTACAGACAGTGATGACTTGTATTGAAATTAACTGGACGAATAATCTGTAAGCTGCCGGAGACAGTAGTGAGTAGCAAGAACACTGATTCCTCCTGGGTATTCAGGTAGTTACAGCTATCTGGACTGTCACCAATGGCAATGCAGTATGAACATCAAATGATAAATTCCAGCGCTTTAGAATCGGAGCGGTAGCCGAGAAAATATATTCTGATACGCTTCTCCAGCCGCTGCCATTTTTCTTGACCCGTGAATGATCTACAGTCCTCGTCAAAGATAGTCGAGCAAGTCAGGAGCAAGTCAGATGACAGTCTCCACCCACGACAACGCCGCACGCATTGCATCTTCCCGAACGGGGAAATTCCGAAATTAAAGACAGACGTCCAGTCTGCAGCATGATCATCATACATCGGCGTCCCGACAATAGATGATTTTCGCATCTTTATGCGCGAGAAGCATGGACTCGATTATATTCATGGGAACTGCTGAAAAGTTCATACAACTCAATGCATAATATTATCACCAGACGTATTGATCTTTTTCTCATGAAAGGTTCCATCTCAAGCAGCGTCATCAGCTGTCCTGAGAAACTCCGCAAAACGGCGGTCAGTTGTGCGAATGAGAGTCACTAGGTCCGTCTCGGAATGATGTTGAATAGTAAAAATTTACTTTTCACCACCTGCAATGCCAATTGAGCATCTATCGCACATTGCCGTTTGATTTGTCGACCTTTACCTCTAGAAAAATATGTAGATAACGAAGACACCACATGTTTCCAGGGTGAATGATGCTTTTCCATGATCTTGATTTCGTCTCCATGTTACACGGCTTGTGACGAATTCTATTCCATGTCCCTGCCCACTTCAATTTGACCTATATCTGTGAGCGCCCAACCACAAGAGCGGTGTAAATATACGTCAAATGAGGTTTATCCACAGTCCGTTTTCGTAGGCAGCGTTTATTGAGGTAGATGCTGCGATGGCGTATGAATTAATGCAGTGAGAGTCACATGCCGGATAAGGTGATCATAATCTATACCAGAAAAGAAACTTGTCCCCCCGTCCGCGTCTGGAGACTTCAGATCATCTTCTTGCATTAGGTCCAAACCACCTATTTGTGTCCGTACTAGCTGGCCTTGAGGCATTAGAAACATCAAAGATCGTCTTATGGATCGCCAAAACTTTCAAGAGGCTTGAGAGCTGACCTAGAAACAGCTAACCTCCCTGAAATCCACAAATAGCAAATAGATTAACTTCTCATCCATGCCTGAAGGTATTACTCTTTTTAGGATATTTTGTATCTCCCGTGCTTGAATGACAACGATGTAGTAATTTTTCTTAGCCTGTAAACATAAATAATTTCTTAGCTACATTCCTTCCAGCGTCACATGGTATGCACACTGCTGAGACATTGCAAATTTTCTCACAAAGTTTCTAGTGTATCTCAGTTTTCAGTTAGTCTCAGTTCCAATAGACCTTCGGAGTTCTACATTGACGAAACGAAACGACGGTAAAGATGTTTTCACAGTCAAAATCAAAACAAAGGGTTGCTATACTGTTTCAAGAGGTCTGAGGTGAGGCTCCAAAGACGGACTAGATTCGCTCGCTTCCGATCTTCTGCCTACGTAGGGATCGTCTGAGGGTCCACTGAATGTGGCTTATTGATGACGGTGAAACATTCCCACCCTCAGGGGTCACTAAGAATTGAGCTAAGCGAAAATCAGGCCTTCATGATCGGCACATATAAGGCGATGTTATTTTTATGCCGCTTGATGCACACCGGCTGAACTAGATCCCGAAATCCTTACTAATGGGAGTAA
Source organism: Leucocoprinus sp. KB1807203 (assembly GCA_019327925.1). NCBI lineage: Eukaryota > Fungi > Basidiomycota > Agaricomycetes > Agaricales > Agaricaceae > Leucocoprinus > Leucocoprinus sp. KB1807203. Next base: position 131,779 of record JAHTMQ010000235.1, on the reverse strand, counting down.
ACAGATAAATCTTAACATCAAGAGTTAGCAACCAAGATTGGCCGATGTATCGTATTTCATTGTGCAGAATGGACAACTAATGAGGTCACCTGATAGTGTTATTATTATGTTCTTGTTTTCTATAAGGTGTTAAACCTTGTGCTGGCATACACCAATATTCATAACAGTAATACAGCAATAACACTTCTCATATCGAATGACTCACAGTAATTTCACAAACCTTTGATTCTGATGACTGATATGATACATTGGCCACTTTTGGCTGCTGAGAATTATGAAGGCGAGCAAGATTCACACAAGAGGTACGAGGCCCAAGAGAATGATCTTAATGGACAGAGAAATGCATGTGAATGCAGGATTGGTGTAGGCAGGAGATAGGCCCTCTATCTGGTTACTATTACCTAAGATCGGACAACGATTTACATGAGGCCATATGCCTCTCCCTAAACATGAGGCTCAATCCTTGGCAGATGATTATCGGGGACTTTTTAAAACCATGCTCCAGTGCCTTATCAAACATTTTAATAGCCATGAGTTGATCTATTTAGTCGCTCTAGTCCTGTGTGAAACGTAACATGTCACTCTATCCTATCTGTAATACATGACCATACTGCCAACCGCATGCAATTGAGAAAACCCTCTCGGAATCAGTATGTTTAAGAAGGTGCGTTTCGCAGAAGATTTTCCATTAGGATCTGCGGACGTGATGGATATCATCAAGACGCATCGATAACGTTTCCTGGGAGGAATCACCTCTGGTTTACTCACAGATTTATCCGCTTCTTCAGGTGTCCACATGTTGCAAGAAGATCAGTTGTCATTTCTCACATCAGAAGTCGCGGAGTCTTCAGATGCGGTTCCAATTTATTGGCACCGTGGCATGGACAGGGAAAACATTTACAGATCTATGAGCATGACTGATGCCAGCCAGTTGAGGCATGCGTTGCATGGGCAGAATTTGTGGAAGCCTTGAGGGTTGTTCACCACATCCAAGAACGAATCTTAGTAAGAGAACAATGTCATATAACCTATTCTCATCGGAGTCTTGCCACCCAAGTCGGAAGCTTATCGAGTTTACAACACCCTATGTCCGCCGAATACACAAGGGCTTGGCTACGAAAGTTTAATATCCCAGAGTATGATGTATTTTTTTGGTCAACAATTTATTATGCGGTATACGTACTCAGTCCGCGGTAGTCTACCGACTGCTTCATAAAATTCATAAACATAAAAGGAAAACAGGAAAGAAGTCGCAAAATAAAGAAGGCATTAGAGCCAGCTTTGTTTAAAAGGGGAGCGCGAGGGCGCCTGGGCTTTGAGTCATACAAACCTAGTCTGTGTGGTTGTGCTTGGTAGTGATAGGTTTTTCCTCGTATACAGCATGCTCAGGGGGTTCCCAGGTTGGTAACGTGAAGGCGGTCGGGTCAGAAGTAAGGAGCTGAATGAGGTCTTTGAGGGATAGAACTTGGCTTGTTATGCGGTCCTTGGTGTTCTAGGGCACTCCACGAGTATGTGCGCTCTGGTTTGTAGGTCCATCTCATCACATGGGCCCAAAGTATGTCAGAACTTCGAGCGGCGAAAAATGAGAGACGAAGTCGTTGACCAATCACCCAAAAACCTTATGACGCTCGACTGGGTGTACCAAGACGCTTCTTCGCTCTCGCAGAAAATCCAAGTTGCATCCAAATTACAGAAAGATGAAAGACGACGGCTTTATCCGGTAACTCAAGAATGGCGTGATTACTGAGTGTCCAATGTGTTGTCCAACGCTAATTCATAATGTCCAGAATATTTTCTGAGAAATATGTACAGAGTTAGACAGAGTAAATGAAGAAAATCTCAATGACTGAAATTTTCTAGAATTGCCCATACACGACGGTGACGGCGTGTTTTCTGTATGAATCAAGCAATTTCAAATGCAACCCTTTCGTGTGACTCGATTATTTATTTTATTTACGAACTACCAACGCTCCACTTGATCGCTTCTGACCGCTCAAAAATTTGGACTCCACAAACCCTCTTACCCAGCATCGAATTGCCCTATCCCCTTCCATTTTTAGACGACGAACCTCGTGGTGATCCACCAGTCACACCGGTGATTTTAATATCAGGGTGGTGTATAACACAAGCGGTTTCCAAGAGAGTTAAGAGTTACGACATTAAGAAACATCGGAATTTTTCAGTTTAACCGCCGAACCAACCACTATACAACTAGATAAATATTCGAGGTACATAATATTACAATTGCAATGGAGTCTATATTAAGATGCATGGAACGGGCGACCGTGTTTCGGAATGATGTGACAAATGCTTAAAAGAAAAGAACGTGACAGCGGTAATCTCCGGTGAGTGATTTTGTCACGTTGTAGGTCCAATGCTAACAACGCATCATGTTAAACTTCACCTGCAGTTTGGTCCTGCACTCTCTTTGCCTCTTCTGCAGCTTTGGCTTCATCGGCTTCCATAACGACACGGGAAAACTTGCTCCTTCTACGGATTTGAGGTCCCAGCATGAAGAGTACCTAAAACATTGCTAAGGAGCAGGGCTGGAAGCGTTCTGGAGATGTACTCACAAAGGGTATTGGCATCAGCAAAAGGGCGATGAAAGCAAACAAGGTATTGGCCCAAGGAATGCCTAGCCGGCTGTACATTTGCTCCGTGAAGAGTGGAAACGCTAAAGCTGTGATATTACCTAGGTATCCATACACGAATCAGTCAAACGTGACATAGGAGAGCTCAGTCAACTCACGAGCCAAACTTTGACCAGCAAGAGCAGAAGAAGCGAAGGGCCCGTAACTATTTGTTTCAGATTAGTAAAGACAATATCCCAACTAAGTCTGATTTTACACACCAATCAGCCAAGTAAGAGAAGACGGCAGTGTAGATCATGAAGATACCCCAGATGAAGGTCTGAAAAGTGTCAAGTGAGAAATGAATCGAGCCATAGTAGAGCGGCAGGCTTACTGTGATACCGATGATAGGGGCAATCCAGTGGATGCGAGGGAAGGAAGTCCAAGCATAAATGAACATGGCTACAGGGAGAGTTACACCGGCGACCATGGCCAAGAATAGACGGGCTTCAGGCCCCTTGGTTGGAAAGTACTTTTTGTACAAATGTTCCTGGTAGAAGTTGGTACAGAACCCAAGGAGAGGTGCCACACTACATATAAATCAGAATTACATTTTCGTAGGAGGCCAGACTAACTCACATCATGGAAAGAAAAGCTAAACCGACTTGGCCACTATTGAAATCATGGAGCGTAGTGAAAACCATTGAGATGGATTCAATCATGCAATAGTTAACGCCCCATGCGAAACCAAACCACAACTGGGGAGTTGTTAGACGAAATCACGAAGAAAAAAAATCATAGGCGTACGCTGAAGCTGGCAACGATGGGCTCAGTGATCATAAGGTCTGTGGACAACTTCATCAACCTCAAACTTGGTAGACATGGTTCTCATCTACTTACAAACAGGTCGTGTGCATGAAATCCATATGAGTTTCTTGAGATTAACACCCTCATCTTCAGCACGCGCACGATAACGCTTATCACCAGTTTTCTTCCTCAAACGCTGTGCGATTTTGGTGATGACAATCGTCGAGCGTGTTTCATGAAGGATGAAGGGAATGAGAATAACGTAAGTACCAGCATACCTAGTTTCAAAGGTCAGAACACAGCTTTGAGCACGAAGGAAGAAACTGACATCAACTGGATCCATTGAATCCAGCGCCACCCTAACCGAGGATTCAATTCGATCCAGCCCGCTATGAGCGGCCCAAAGCCATTACCAGCGAGAGCAACAATAGAAAAGATGGACATAGGTAAACCACGCCTTAGTTGCGTATTCAGCGATGGAAGTTCTATAAACTAGAAATCATACTCACTCTGGAGGTGCCCATATGTCCGCAATAGTCCCACCAACCATGGTCGCTGCAGTAGAACCGAAAGCACCCTGAAGGAATCGGCCGACGATAACGGTCTGAATATTCTGTGCTCTGTACACAATCTAGGTGAGCGGACATTGCATCGCAACTCTGTTGAGGACAATTTCACTTACAGTCCAACCATAATATACATTAATAAAAAGCCAATACCAGACCACAGGTACAATGGTTGACGTCCGAACTCTTCACTGAATGATGCTGTGACAAGAGGGAGGATGCCAAATCCCAACGCGTACATACTCAAGCCTTGAGTAGCTTGGAATTCTGTAGCATTGAGGTCTCGGATCATAGAGGGGAAACCAAGATTATATCCCGAAGCCGTCGAAGCTATTGAGAAATACGATGAGTTTGGTCGTGCTGACAGGAAAACTAAGTGTTTGGAACAAACATGCGACAAGCGTTGAAAAACAAGCGAGGAAGGTAATTCCCCACTTTTTGTGCTTAGGAAAGTAGATAGGATTCCGGGAGTCATTAGGTTCGAAGTCAACCTAAGGAAAAGTTCTTAGAGTCCAAAGGGGTTTGGTGCAGGATGAAGTGACTCACGTATATCGTTTTTGACGCGTCCTGAGCAGCGGGTACATTCTGTTTTTCCTTATACTCTTGGATAACCTGGGTTTCCGTTTCATTGACATTAATTTGCTGAGTTGTGGACGTTTGTGAAGCAGGCACAAAATGAATCCTGGTTGCATCGAGGGCCTCTTGAGTCAGATCAATGTTGTGGAAATCGTCAAGTTGAGACATGATCAACAACGGGCTTGAGGATGACAAGGAACCAAGGGATGAGGACCAAGGAGAGGAAGGATAAGTGCGCAATTTGGAACCCGTGTAGATTTATGCGAACAATGACTTTCATTTTGTGGGTCAAAGGCCGTCCGTGCCCAACGGAGTACGTGTGGCTCAGGCTAGCGAAAAATGTTCGATGACTGCTGCACAGCTCCGGGTCAGTGGTGTGCTGATGGAACGCAATCTTCAGGCAAGACGGAATCCATATTGCTATAACAATCGATCGCTAAGATCATTTTTTTGCGGAATGCCGGAGCAGATTACCCACGCTGCCGAACCCACTTGGTCCATCAAATGAATTCTGGATGTCGGCTATTAGGTAGCACAGCATAGAGCCAATCAGTCGCATAATTGAATACGTGCCATTCAACTCCTGTCAAGTAGACCGTCAAACGGACCTGTAGATGATATTGTATGTAAAACATGGCGAGGGACACTGACACACAACGTTTGTAGATACGACATAGTCTGAAAATTTTTATAGACCCAGGTTTGGTATAAAGGAAATCAACAAAACCAAATAGAGCGTCCGATCGGGGATGAGTGGGTCGGTGGCATAATAACTCAAAAACACTTCGGCTTCTGTATCCTTCTACCGAAATGAAGCTGAAAAAGAAGCCAAAGTGGGATTATAAAGAGGTTGAAAATGCCTTCTTCGGGATTATCCGCCATGTGGAAGCCTTTGGAGAAGGTATCCTCAAAATGAGAAAGTAACAACTATCAGCGGTTGCTTCGACAACTCTCTGCCGATGTGAGTCATGGCAAAGCCGATGAACAATGGTCTAACGTTGCTCAACAGCCAATCACTTTGAAAGAATCGAGCTTCCAAATGCCATATACTGGCACATAGGAGGCACATAGGGGGCACATAGGAGGCATAGGAGTTGTCGCAAGTAGCTCCAATGACATAATTCTGATCGTGGAGCATCACTGCCAGCACAGGCCGGTATAAATATGCTCAATCGCACTTGAAGAAAACTTCAACATTCTATCTCACAAACAATGGCTATCAGAACTATCTCTATCTTTGAATCAAACTATCTTTCTCCTGAGGGTCGTGATGTGTCGAACGTTGACATATCAGATTTCGGCCTCGTAGACTTCTTCACTCGTTCGGGCTATTCAATCTCGGTCTCCACCATCCCGACACCGCCAGACTTTATACCTACACCTACTCTGATCTCTCCTGACAGTCATATGTCTGGGATACATTCGGATGGGATAACTGGCGCTGATGTTGAATCCGTCAATGCCGATATGATGGTTGATTCAATGGAGGATGACCAGCAACACTCGCGTCTGGACACTCCACTGTGTTCGATGGAAATCGACCCACCTACGCGCATCGAGTCTTCTCGTCACCAGCATGGACTTGGAATTTCTGGTCTTCGGTCGAAAGATGGCAATGGGCCCTTCACGGGCTTGGGTCTATTCTCTGTTCACCCTTCTCCGTGGCGGAATTCCCCTACTTTTGGAGACTCGCACCATAATTATAGTGACAAACCTGCACTCTCAAACTCTCACCGATACGAGTTATGTGATGCAAATGCCGGCGCTGTTCAAGCACAGATACAGACATCGCGGTCTTTCCTGAAGTACGACTCCGAGTCATCAAACATGTTTCATATTATGATGGAAACACCGAATCACCAGTCTTGGAAGTTCCTTAGTCGCTCCCACCTTTGCCACCGTACACTTACTCCGCCCCAGTTGGTGAAGCACTTCTCAGCGCCTCCGGTCTTGAACGATCTTAAGGAAGTGTCTCCCCAGCCGAACGCACACTGCCGTCGTCGCTTAGGTCGCTCTGCATATATTCCACGCCGGGCGGTTCCTTCTGCATTATGATGTCTCGGAAGGAAATTGGGATCTTTTCGCCTGCTCACCGCCGTTGCTCGGATACCTCCACCGGAGTCACTGGCGACCTATTTATGTCATGGTCTGTCAACGAATTCCCTCTCCCCTTGGATTTTCATGATTTCTATGGGCTCATAACTCTGCTATCTTGAGCTGTCGCGGGTGTCGGTCAGATGATACCAAAGCTAGGAATAGGAGTTCAGGTCGCCCCTATTCTTGGGGCGGTGATGTGGCAGCTCGGTTAGGTCGCACCATTCCAAGTCCTTCCGAGTGCCTTATTGGGATGTAGCATCGTTACCTCGTTACCAACATTAATCCAGCTACATCGCAATAAAATTCATGATAAACTCCATGAATTATTCCAAGAAATGTTATGTACAAACTGCTTCGTCTCTCCTATAGAGATGAGACTTGTGAAACTCATTAGGGGAAGAAGTCGAAGTCTCAGTGCTTACAATATCGAGGTATGAGACAGACTGTTAGGAGAATAGATATGGCAGATTTCCCACTCTTGAGTTTTCTTTTTTTTAAATCAACAATTCAATTTATGACACGGTTCTCAATTGCAGTCCACAACAACGACAAAAACAGAGAGTGCTGCTCTCTACACCAAATGCACCTCCTGACACCATAAAATACCATCTGCATGAGACACGCCTTCTATACACCCCCTTTATTTGAGTCATTAAGAGTTTCAACCAGAGCTCTTTCTTTAGTGGAGGTTAGTTAGTCTAGCCTGGCACAATCTATCCTTGACCCTTCCCTGTTTTGAAAAGAACCAGCTAAGGTTACAGAGATCAAGGAAAGAACCGAATACTTCTGTTATTCAAGAATAGCTGAAACAAAAGATTAACCTTAGGGTCTGATCTTTTATCACCTATTTGTTTTATTCTGTCTAAGAGGATATCTAAGCATTTTCTGAGTCAATGATTCTTTCTAGAACACAAGAACATAAATATTCTGTCCCTAGAAAAGAAATTTGTCCCAGAGTCAGCTCAACATACCCTAATCCAGTTCAAACCCTGAATTGTCATGACTTGGTAAAACAGCTAAGTCAATATTGATTTTTCCTTTCTTTTTCTTTTCTTTTAATTTCTAACAATCAGACATGTGAGAGAGTCAGATGAAAAGGAGCACATGGGACTTTATAAATAATGACAAATAGTAGAATGTGTATAAGTAGTATACAGTAATTGAATGGAAACTCTATTGAGTTCTCTATAAGGGTGTTATGCCCTTGTAACACCCATAATACATTGCTTTTGCACCCAGTTGTTGCCATCACTTACCTCAGCTCTACCCTCCCAGATGACTAAGTACCACATAGTTTCTCCCATTATATTTAAGTAGTATTAGAGTAGACAAAATTCCTTAGCTTCAATATCAACTAAGTCTACCCCCTATAGGACCCCCTCTCCTTATGCAATAAACCTATTCTCCTTCCACTTTTGTGGGCACAGCACAGAGGGTGATGCAACCCAGAAGGTTGAAGTTTACAAGCCCAGGTGTTATGAGAGCCCCAAACAGGAAAAGGTTTCCCATGCATTTGAACACTTAATCCAAAACCTCAAAGCATATAACAGAGTAAGGATATAAATAGGGTGGGGACTCAGTAAGTCAAATCACATGACAAGGTCAGGTGATCATAGAACATTCTGGAAAGGACATGTGATTGTGGAACTCTGGAGTACAGCCACTGTAGTAGTAGTATAAGTAGGGCTGTAATCCAATGAAGAACTCCATCGAGTTCTTCTTGAACATTCACCTAGGGTGATCACTAAGAACATTCATTGTCTATCGATAACACCAGGAATTTCAGAGACATAGCTTAACAAAGGATGACTAGAGAGGAGTGACTCCAGGAGAATCCTCAGTTAAATTAGAGTCTGAAATATAAGTTACACTCATCTCTAGGAGAATCCTCAGAGATTAGGATAAGGCTCCTGGAGGGATATTCTACACTATATATACATCTGGCACTAGTGTGTCCCTGTCTCTATAGCCCTAGTCATTAGGGTCCAGAATTTTAGGAATAAGCTAAAGGTAATTAAATATTACATAGTAATATTTAATCTGTCACAGGGTCACTCCAGCAGGTCAGTCTAGTATTTCAGGGATAGCATTGGTAGGATCCTCTTATATTCTCCTTGTCAACTTAGACTAAAAGTGGAACTAAGTCATTGCAGCTACATCTGTCATAAGTTACCTCGGCTATGACCAAGGAATATTTATTTATAGAATGACAGACAAGGGAATCAAACCAGCAGCCTCTTGGCTGGTTGTAGAATACTATTAATATAAATAAGGGCAAATAGCATACTTGTATAAGTAAATAGCACAATTAATCAAAAACCCCATCAAGTTCTCTTTGTAACCCTCAAAGACTTAGCTGCTGAGTCAACTTGACTTGAGTCACATAACATCTTTATAAAATTATATTAGAAACTAGGCTTCTTCCTTTCTACCTTTGGTCCAGAATTCCTATTCTTCTTCCCATTCTCATTTATATTTCTCAACTTCTTGATAAAGCCATTCCAGATAGGATGACTCACCAATATTCTTCATTATTATTATTATTTTTAAATCAACAATTTGTTACAATATTCTTTATTATTCTCCTTTTCACCAATCAAATCTAAGATAATCAGTTCAGTAAAAAAAGTAGGCAGTTTTTATTATACTCAGTTAACCCAGGTTAGCAAGAGAAAATAAAAATAAAGAATATTAGAAATTAGATCTCATGCAAGCTTACACAATGCATGTGATTTCTCATGTTTTTTATTTTTATTGTTCTAAATAGGTTTATTGTTATAACCTCTTTCTATATTCTTAGGTTACAACCTTTTGTCAAGGGAACCTTTAGAGATAGGTAAAGTTTTATAAGGGAAAGGATTGTTATAGGAGCCCCAAGCAGGAAAAAGTCTCCCATGCATTTAAACACTTAGTCCAAAACCTCAAAGCATATAATGGGGTTGAGATATAAATAGCAGGGGAACTTAGGAAGCCAAGTCACATGATAAGGTCACAAGGTTGTAGAACATTCTGGAGGGACATGTGATCATGGACTAGTAGCAGTATAGCCACTGTAAAAGTAGTATAAGTAGTAGTCCAATCCAAGGAAGAACTCTATTGAGTTCTTCTTGAACATCCACCTAGGGTAATCACTAAGGACATTCATTGTCTATTGATAACAAGGATTAATAGAATTAGATCTGAGAAAAATGTTGTACATCTTTTAGAATTTATATATCCTACTATACTTCTCTTTGACTGTTTACATTTGACAAAAGAAGTTGTCAGAGAAGGATGTGTAAAGGCAACTGGAGTGGAGTAAACTCCAGGAGAATCCTTAGAGATTAGGATAAGGCTCCTGGAGTGTACTCTACAGTATATATACTCCTACAGCTGAGGCATCCTTGATTCTATAGTCCTGTTGGTCAGGGTCAGGAGTCTCTGAGTCAAGCTAATGGCAATTAAACATTATATAGTAATATTTAATTGGGTACAAAGTTGTTCTGGGGATTGGATCTAGTATTTTAGGGGTGGCATTGGTAGGGTTCTCTTACAGGATACTTAGTAAGCAATTAAAGGCTAAAGAAAGAAAAGTGGATAACAAAGAGACAAAGATAAAAAAGATTAGATTACCTTTGCATATAGTATCTAAGACCTGTCAAGCCCTAAGTTGTGTTTTAGCTAGCCTAGTCAACCTGGCCTAGAGTAATTCACCAGGTGGGAAGAAAAGCAAGTAGAAGACTAGAAGAGAGGATAAATTCTGGGAGCTAGGTAAAGAACAAGTTAAGAAGTTTCTATCTACTGAGTCACTATTATATATCCACTATTATGTAATTAATTCCTAAGTCTTATGTCAGCACATGCATCAGTGCTATTGTGGCTGTCCTGGGTGTCACAATTGTGGCAAGACCTCTATGTATATCTAGTAAAACATGTGGCAAAAAGGGAATAGAAGCATAAGAGATGACATATGGAGTTTGATGATTCAAAAATAGAAAGAGAGTAGAGGGGAATTATAACATATATAAGTAGTGTAGCTAGTTTGTACTCACTATCCATTTGGAACCTTCCCCCATTCATATTTCAACAAAGGTATTATAAGTTGTCTTGGCTATAATAAATTCTATTTCTTTTACTTTTCTTTTTAGATAATTAGATAATAAGAGGACTACATGATCAGAATCACATGACATGTCACAATTGTCACAAATCTGTGATAAATTGTTACAAGATCAGTTACATAACTAAACATTCTAGTAGATTCCATAAGATTATTAATAGATTAGGGTGGGTAGCATAGACCAAGTGTAAAATATTACAAAAAAGTGACTACTAAATAGTGACATGGGGGTATAACAAAATACTTGTTCAATGAACTATGTAAATAGCTGGACCCTTGTTAGCAAGTAACCTTGCTAACATCACCCTTTTGGTGTAGTGGTAAACCATACAGTATATGACTACTGGTCCATAGCACAACTGTGACATGTTGCTTTTAACCCTTACATCAACAAGCATCACATTTGTTAAAATAGACTGTTACACCTCTGGCTATATAATGATCAGAGTGTAGTGACTTAGCCTGAGGCAACTTAATCACCCTCCTAGTCCGAGTTGACAAGGAGAACTTGATAGAGTTCCCATTCAATTGTGGTACACTACTTATACACCTTCCATGTTTACTTCTATTTATAAACTCCCACGCATCTCTTTTAGTTGTTTCACGTGTCTGCAGATTTAAAAAGAAAAGAAAAAGAAAAAGAAAAAGAAAATAAATAATGACTTAGCCGTTTTGGCCATGTCATGACACAGAGCATCAGTATTCCAGCATGAAGCACAAAGTATGGAACTGAAACTATACAAATTTTATCCCTCTTTTGTTTGCATAGGATGTTTTGCATTTTAGCATTTCCAAAGTAGCTCTATATACTTGAGCAACTAGATAGGATTCCCTCCCCTCAATTGTCAGACTATACTGGTGACTCCTGAGTTTATTGGCTAAGGTCACTGAAAATAGTATCCAAATTCCTGATAATTATTTTCTCCCAAATGAAATACTGCAAGACCTTTTTGAATATGATTGATAAAGTATACAAGGAAGAGGCCACTCTTATCTGCCACAACCAACAGATCACTCAGTCATCAATCTAACATCTATAGGTACAAAATGGGAGTTGGTATCACTCCTAGTTTATGCTATACTATCAACATGATGATGGAGCACACAATCAGACCTGGGCCTTGAGATTGTGGTGAAGGAAGCATAGTAGTGATGTATAGCATCAGTGAATATTGAGGCTGTGATGATCTTGGTTCTCGAAGACTATAGTGATGAACAATACACAGCCAAGTAATCACTGATTAATATAGAATCGATATCATGAATAGCATTTCTTTGCTGATTGTTTCTGTCTAGCTTTCCATGTGATTTGATGAGAAGCGAGGCCTGGAAAATGATGTCAGTCACAGCCAAGTATCATGATTTTCCACCACCCATCATTGTTACTTTACATCAAAAACAAGATATGAGAAAGGCTTGGAATCAAAATTCATCACACATATGCTCTCTGATTTGATCCAGGGTGAAACTGGTTTGATCTTCATCAGACTTTTCAACCTGTGCGCAATAGGATAGATGATCATCACTTGATTGACCTACCAGTTAATCCCTTTACACCCACCCTTGTTATACCCTCAGAATATATCCTTCTTCTTCATGTGGGCCCTAGCTTTTCCTGGATTGGTCTTCTAACTATCAAAATGACTCTCAAACATTGAAGTATTCAAATTTCAACATTACTCAAATATCATTTTCTAATATGTATTATCAATTAGGTTGATTGTTCCTGTCGCTGTGAAACAACCATGCACATGCTGATTGTGTAGGATCACCCTAAGCATCAGCGACTGCAAGGAGAATTTCCAACATATCATGTGGTATTACCAAGTATTATCGAAGTTCTCAAACATCGTCTTCGGCGACTATCGTACAAAGCATCTGCTTTTCGTGTAAATCAGAACCAAATTGTAACAATTTTACTCATCTCCTGCAGTCCTGCCATTGACTTCGTGTCCGAAGATGTGCCATTAGTAGTAGTTACTCGTGGTACAGGTCTCTTAGATCCGATCTAGTCGATACTATATCTTGAACAGTGGATCAAGAGATCGTAACACGAACAGGACCCCTTAATCTCACGCAAATTATCTATAGTCGCTTGAAATCTGTCACCGACACTGCTGAGTGTATCGCAATGATTCTTGAAGATTTGATGATTGAGTAAGGCCCTTACAAATGTGTAGGTAGTTTTCTCATCTCTGTAGAATACTTCTGTATAAAAGGTAACAGTTCGTCAGGTTGATTAACCTGTCCTTTCAGCCTGATGCCTCTCTCTGACGAAAAAACTGATAACTTCTGTCAGAATGTTGGCAGTCGCTGTCCTGTGTCTGGAAAACATGGCTTTTGCCCACCGAAGACCGGTGATAGTCGTTCCCCGTGCCCCGCTTTGAATACCATGGCAAACCACGGTTATATGTGAAAATTCAGCCCTTTTATTGAACGCGCTCCTTACTTACCTCTTTTAAGTAATCGTGACGGCAAGAAACTCTCCCCATGGTCTATTCAGCGCGGCCTCAGGGCTTGTTACGGGCTCTCGGCACCCTTAGCCCTCCTTCTTACATTCTTCAGTTTCGCAATCTTGAAACGGATACGATGCATCGACCTCCATGAAATCGGCAAACATGATGTAATTGAACACGATGCTAGTCTGGTTCATTTGGACACACCAGACGGCGAAGAGTTTGCACCCATAACCATCGATCAGAACCTGGTTGATGAACTCATGAACGACGTCCAGCATAAAGAGGAGGATAGTGATGGTACCGAATCTCTGATGAATCTTGATGACGTTGCGCGTGCCCGCCTTCGCCGGGAGAAAGCTTGCAGGCCCATAAATAAGGTTCGTCAGGAAATTGCGCGTGGAGAGATGGCAATTATCCTGGGCGTATGGGAAACCACCTCTAAGGACAGGGTTGGGGTTCCCACAGAGTGGATCAAAAAGTGGATTGGCCAGGAAACACTTCCAGACGGCTGGCGTCCAACTCATAAGCAGGGTCTCTGGGACACGATTCAGCGCTCCAAGGCTATAAGAATGGCAGTGGAGGAGATGCGTAAGGGCACTGATAAAATGACCACCACCTCTACTCTGTCACAAGCCTCGGACTCAAGCATCAATGATGAAAAACAAACACTCCTCCCGCCCTCCAAAAAGTCTAGTCCGTGTACGATTTTCTGATGGACAGTATATATAGTCTCATTTATTGTATGCCATGTTATCTATTTGGATGATTTAGTATGAATTTAATTTTGGCTCTGATTTAAGACATGCAAATCTTCTGATGGGGCAGGAAGGACTTTGTGAATGGATGGAAAAACATACTTCCGAGGACCTGTGGGCGTGAACTCAGGGAGGACCACATCTTGGGCATGAGACGTCAAATTAAGTGGAGTGCCAAGATCATGTCGAAGAATTTCTCGCTCAACTAGCCTATTAGTCCAGATTTAATGAAATGGATCCTCGAGATAATTTTTCATATCTACATGAAATTTTATAAGATAATTTGAACATATATATAAACATGCTCACATCATCAGCTTGGAGGGAAACGAGCACCGTGTAATAAATTCCTGTTTTTTTAAAAAAAGGGAAACCATTAAAAATACAATCACCAAAATTTACTGAAGGGTATAGATTAGGCACTTCCATGAGTAAAATTGTTGATTGACCATCCATCATCAGCTACTGACCCTGAGAATAAGAGAAGAGAGAAACCTCACTGACTTAGAAGAACTTGGAACAAAGAGTGTCTCCCTCATTCCCCACTAATCAGCATCTGGTTGGTGAATTTTAGCTGCTTATGGAATTTCGTGTCGGTACCGAGGTCAGTCACTAAATCAGACTACTATTTCATGCAATGCATTCTGCTGCAGTCGTTTTTTGTCACCCTGTCTTGCTTTGAACTATCGACTCACCCAATGTAGTCAACTTCAAATAGTTTCCCATCTTTAGCTACTCCCTTCACCAAAACCTGACCATTGAGTTATACTGTCAGCGGTGTATCTGTTTCAGATTTCACTTCACAAATTTCGCGAAAAAAATGAGAGATGCATATATGGTCTGCAGGGGTATAGACAGGACTGCAAAAGGGAGCGACTCGTCAAAAGAAGTAAAAAGGAGAGACTACCGACACCGATCTAAAGAACGAACTACACATGTCCAAGATCATGATCAAAAAATCCCAAGATGGTTTGTCCAAGCGACATTAGAATGCACCTATCAAAGGCTGCACATAACTATCCAATACCTGGATAAAAACAGATTCAACACATATCACAACCGCTGGCAGATCGACCTCACCTTATCCATCTCATCCAACATCTTAAACCCACCCTCAAAAATATTCCTCACTTGCGGATGCAACTGCTCAAGATGCACGCGTCGACCAAACAACCTCTCATCAACCACATTCGTCTCCGTCTCTCCCTCCACCATCACTGCCGCCGCATTCTCCTTATTCTTCACCTGTGTAGCCTGATACTCTATGATTGCCATCATATGCGAAATTCCAAAGTCATCTCGTGGTATGACTGGCCCTCGCCTCCTAGTCGCATTCAAATTTGTCCCACTAGCACTGCCTCCCTTGGATGCATGACTAGTAAACGATCTAGGGCTCTCAAGTATTTGAGGTACAATCGGATGAGGTGGTGGTGTAACATGACCCGTAGACGTCACTGTTCTATCAGACAACACACTCGCCAGCGATGCTTGTCTTCTATCCTGAGCAGAAGGTCGTCCAGTAGGCGTAGAAGTACTTGCTCTAGGCAAGATCGGAGAAGACTCGGGAAGTTCTTCTAGTGACTGTATCGGGGTCTTGACTCTTGCGGCGGTGGCGATGACACCAGTACCAGCAGCATGGGTAGTAACGCTACTAGAAGGCGTGTGCAGATTGAAACCTGCAGAACCATGCGTGGACCTCATCGAGGAAGATCTTGCAATGCTGTCCTCAACTGAGTACTCCGATACCGAAGGTACAGAAATTCCGCTCTCCCTGCTCTCCCGATCCTTCCTCTGTTTTCCTTCAACGACAATCATGTCATGAACACCATCATCTTCATCTTCATCCTTAGTGAAAACATCTCCCTCTTGCTGTTGCTGTTGTTCCTGCACCATAAGACCACTATCTTCATCGATATCACTGGTGCCTTCCCCCGACAACGCCGCCAAACTAACAACCTCCTTATCCCTCCCCAAACTAACTTTTCCATTCCTAATCCTGTTCAACACCCTATCCAAATTTGCTCCGAGGCCTTGTTGTGTTCTTCCTCCAACAACAGCAGCCAACAAATCATCATCACCTCCATTCCCTGACCCATCCATTGCCCTATTGTCACCTATACTACGATCACCAGCAACACTAGTGCCACCAGGATGCTCATGGGTCGCAGAACCAGCGCCCCATTCAGTCTCAACAATCTCACTAACATCATACGTCTCTCCATCAGGCTCAACGTACGAATACCTCATCCTCTCCGTCGAATCATATCTCGAACTCCTCAACAACGCATGATCAGGAAGCAAAACATCCGTTCCACGCAGTGAATTTGACTGTGCAGAGAGAATACTAGCATTTTGCATCGCACGTGTTGCAGCTCGCTGAGCCGCAATAATTTCATGAGCCGAACGCGATTGCAACTGTGATGGCGACTCCATATGAGTTGGAGTTAGATTCTCCACTTGAATCGATATCCCATCCTTCTCTGACGTCGTAGTTGCCGTAAAAGAACCACACGACAATCCGCTCTCTATCGTCACAACACTTTCCCTCTGCTGCTGCTGCTGCTGCTGTGACATCTGCATCTTCTGCAAAGCAATTTCATCCAACGGCGCGCTATGTCTCCCATGTTTCGTAACAAATCCACCCCCACTCAAAGTCGAATTAACAGGCCTATACGACGTAGCCCTTCTCAACAAAAACACAGGATCATCCGGGTATACATCTTCTGCATTTCCAGGCATTTGTGCAGAATCGACCGAACGACGTTTAAGAGCCTGTAACAATGAGGATGCTGAAGGGCTAGCCGTCGGCGTAGACTGAGGAGTATTCGACGGCGAATGAAACACCGGTGGGCGATTCAGAGGGTACGCATCAAGAATTTTAGAAGAAGGTGTTAATTCACGCTCTATGTCAGGCACAGAAAAAAAATTTCAGTCCAAACAAAATACTCAAGTCAACAAAGAAAACACACTTACCCTCCCCACCAAAACTCATACACAATCCATACCTCACTCTCATACCCAGAGTTCTTCCTCTTACCGGCACCAACTCCAATAGGGCTCGTCGTACTGACAAGTTTATCCTCAACTTCATCTCCCCCGTCGACTACACCCTCCGATATCCCAAATCTTTCCAATCCAAGCTCTATAACCTCAGCTACCGTAATAGTCTTCGGAAAGACGAACATTTTTCTACGCATTTGCGTATTCAGATTGGTCGTCGGATTGGTACTCAAGGAGAGGTAATCCTCCTTGGACACAATAGCTTCCGTCGTAGGGTGAAACATCAAATTATCCGGCAGGTCCTCTTTGCGAATAACCAACTGCACCGCGAACCGGATCGTTGGAGACGGAGGGAACCTTGGACCATGATAGACATGGTCAGTCGAAACAGTCAAAAACGGTTTCTTCGTCATCGTCGGGCTCTGCTCGATACCAGTACCCAGTATCGATGTTTGGTGTTCACCGCCCAACTCTCCACCTCGAATCTCTGGATTTCCATCAAATGTGACATTAACTTCCTCCATCTCCTCTCTTCCTGTCACTTCCCCTACTTCCATATCTTCTTCTTCCACAGTGACCCCCTCAATTCCAACACCAACCCTCCTATTCAGATAAAACTTGACCTGACTATCATCCGTAAAATCATTCATCGGCAACCTCCGTATCGCAGGATGCATACTCAGATTACTTGCAACGCTATCAATACTCCCCATACTGCTCCTCTTTACTTTCGGCGTCACTAGCCCCATACCCCTCGCCGAAGTGGAATTAGACGAGGAATCGGATGCTTGTAAGAAGAGTGCATTCCTATTTGCTTCTTCTACCAACTCCTCAAAAATGACAAGCGGGTTATCCGTTGATTTAAGCACGATGGAAGATCCACCTTGAATTTGCTTAACTGTCAAGTAATACTCTTCTACGCCCGCCAGATCCAACGACGTCGATCCATGCACAGCAGTGGGGTGGAAAGTAGGCAGCCTAAACCGCTGGATAGCTTGTTTGATCAGATCGCTCGCCACAGTGCTCGAATTCAATAACGCTGTCTTAAACGTCGCATCCGTTAATTGTGCTAACCCGCGCCCTGCGAAAACTCGAATCACAGATAACTCTTGATGTGAAACCAAACTTGTAGATATCCCATCAACAGAGTTCGCAGAGGACATGGTTGTCGTAGTTGTAGTTGTTAGAATCAACGAGCCAGGACGGGGACGAGGAGTCATTGGTATGCAGAGGGATATGTTGCCAGGAGCGGCGGGGGTGGTGGGAGCTAGTTGGATCAGAAGCAGGGGAACCCTGAAGAGCGAGTGTCGCATGGGCGGCAGCGGAGGGTGTGGGAGTATACGCGTTACCAAGTACCGTTCTTGCCGACTGCAATCCATACGAAATTTCGGGCGGCGACAGTGGTGAAGACATCAGATAACTTTTGTATAACGCCTGTTGTTGCTGGTCATGCTGCCTCAGTTGCGATGCATGTTGAGAAACCGCACTCGCGTTGATTGAAGGCAAGGCAGGGGAAGATGTAGGGGTAGACATAGAGGCGTAAGTAGGACCAGGGGAATTAAGATTATTCCATTGTTGTTGTTGTTGCTGCTGCATAACCAACGCAGTCGTCGGTGATATATTTAACCCTCCAGGGGCAGGAGATATAGAAGCGTGGTGTTGGTCGTGATTCACAGTAGCATTAGAAGGTCGACTACCTCTTGAGTCTTCGGATCCCCTCGTATCGGTCGAATCGACCGAAGTAACGGATGCATTTTTATCGCCTTTGACTTTTTCTTTCGGTGACTTGTCTTTCTCCTTGTCTTTGTCTTTTTTGCGAGGAAACAATCCACTCCATAATCCACCCTTCTTTTTCTTTCCATTACTTCCAGAATTGTTAGTAGATTCGTCTTCGGAGGCAGAAGTTGGGATAAGGGATTGGGAATCGGGTTTTCGTTGATGGATAAATTTCTGTCCTCCTTGTTGCGGTTCTTGGTGCTGTTGCTGTTGATATTGGGACTGAGATTGTGATTGTTCAAGATGTTGCTGTTCATGAGATGAAGGACCCGGTGGGGCGGCAGTCATTGGAGAAAACGACGTTACTTGGCCCAAGTTTTGACTTTGGACACCAATGCCAATGTTGACATTTGCACTTGTGACACTGCCAGACCTCGACCTCTGAACCCTAACAAGTTCTTCGTCATCCGATCGTTCGCGAACTCGCTTGACTCTCTCATCGACCTGCTGCTGTGGACGGTAGCGAGTGGTAGTGACATTGCAATCGTCATCTGCCACGCTAGGGGTGATTGTCCTTCGGACGGTATCAATGGTCGCATCTGCAGGGTCGAAAAATTGTCTAGCTGGCAACCTGGGCTCCCTCCGTTGGGCAAAAGCCTGAACTTGTGTCTGTTGCTGCTGCTGTTCAGACTCAGCTCCGCGCTCATGGGCATCGTCATCCCATTGCATTCCATCGTCTACAGCACGAGCCTCGCTCCTCAATCTCTCCCTCTCACGCTCATCTTCGGCCAAATCTGGGTCAATAGCGATATATTCAATCTCATCATACTCATCTCCATCGTCCGCTTCATCTTCATCTGAATCCCAGATTGCAGGAGCGTAGCGGCGAACAGACATATTAGACGTGAAGACGAGACGACGACCTGTCGGTTGAGACTGTAGTTTTCCGTGCCCAACTGGAGAGGGGTTTTTTTGACCACTCCTGTTGTTGCCAATTGGGCGCCTGCGGAGATAATCTTGAGAGGGGTTTAATTCGCCCTGCATTTCTGCATGTGTGGCAGATGCTAGCTGTGCAATGGCAATTAGCATTGGATTCTCTTGGCCATTCTTGAAGCGCTCACATCCACATTCCTGTGTTTATTCAGCCTGGCCAGTCTCTCGAACGGCGTTTCGATATTCTCCGCAGGAATGTATCCAACCTCCTGTGTCTTTAACACCCTCACCAGCCACCAATAACTGTTGCTGTCATCAATTAGTGTTAATCTGTCTCCTTTGACTACATTTGCTTGGCCTTCGACGGTAGCAGCAAAACTGTGCAAAGAGTAAACAAGGTCAAAGTCTATGGATTCGTTAGGTATAGAGAGGGACGAGGAACGGTCGTCTTCATCAATGAAATCCTCGTCCCCGTCGGAGTCGTCGTCGAGAACCGAGCGTGGTTCTACCGCTTCGTCGGAAGAACCGACGACACCAGCAGCGTCGGCCTGTGTCGTGGGGTCTGTGCTGTCGATGACGATACTGTTGAGGTCTATGTTGTCGATGACGATGTTGGGGTCTATGTTTTCAATGACGATACTGCTGGGGTCTGCATTATCGACGACGATGCTGGTGAGGTCTGTGCTGTCGAGGACGATGCCAGCATTGTCGATGACAGTGGCAGGGGTATCGTTGGCATCGTCTTTAGCAGCGTCAGGGGCTGAGCGAGGAGATAGGCGGAGGTGGTCGCGGAGGTCAAAGGTGTCCTGGCGCACGGCTGCTGGTCGTCGTCCGCCATCCTCCATTGGAGAAGAGGACATAAATATGTCCAAATATGACTGTCTGAAGTAATCAATGCTGTGCTGCTCTGTACCTGTCAACCAGGCTGTTCCCGAAGTTGGTAGGACAGACTTGAAGAGTCATGAGAGCCCCGTATCTGTATAATGAGTGAACGAAATTATGGCATGTGATCTCAAGCGGCGATACCAACTTTTCCAGTACTCTGCTCATAATAACGGTATGTGAAGCCGATGTCGAAGGAAAGCACCAACGGCAGTCACGACAACACCCCAACTATCGGCACACAGTACACCATCAATTCGAGCTTGAGGCTTTGATTTTTGTCAGAAAAAATTGACCGGAAAGGAGGTTCGTCCATCGAGTGTCAAGAAATTCACTGGGCTAGAATAGGTTTTCTCCAAGTCGTTTGATGATCAATTCCCTGGGAACATCTGTTGAGGGAAAGAAAACCTGTCACAAGTACGCTTCCCAATATCAAATTTTCATTGCTCACTGTGGTCATTTCCTGTTGAGAGTGAATCATAAGAACAACACTTTAAATTATCCAACCTAGTCTCAAAAAATCCTATTATGTCCGCATAAATTTACATCACACCAAATTCATCAGGTGTGGCGTTATTCGGCCCCCAAAAAAAGAAAGCTACAAGCCCAATCGCAAATTTTCCAATCCGTCAGTCAAATTTCCAACGTATGAGATCCTTCAAAGACGTTATGACCGCCCTCTTCCAATCAGCCAGGAGACTTGATGTATATCAAAAGAATGAGTTGTATTTTTTTCGAATAAGAACCCTGAAGGAGAAGGGAAATAATATCAATCATTGATAACATTGCTCATCAAGACTCATAATATACAGCGTTACCATCCTCTCAGATCCATGGTAAAGCATTCAAGCCCCACCTTCACCGCAACGTCAAACATTCAAATCCAACAATGAACAAATAAAGAATTACAACGTCCACTGACACATTGTAACCGCACCAAAACACGGATATCGCACAACACAACATACTAATTATCCTCCAAACAATCAACAATGAAGAACCAGAAGTCGGTCCCACCCCAGGCAACCTACCAGGCCCCCCCGGAAAAAAAACAAATCACACTCTCCTCAAAGCAACATCTGGCTAACATAAAATTGCCTAGAACACTCCAACAACCTCTCCTCAACACCAATCCACATCCTCTTCGTCTCCTGCTTTCTCTTCTCCCTTTCTACTCTGTCAATTGTCTTGATAGTCAACGAAAAACTAGCAGATATAGGCCTATGATCAGATACATTCGCTTCATATCGCCGGTATCCTGTCTGCATCACCCTCGAGACCTCTCGCGATCGCCACAAAATCCGATCACACCAGGCCGGCGCTCGTCGCTTCTCAGATGTATCATATTCATTCGACTTGCGATCGTATTTGTACGTCGGGGGAAACGTGAGCGTTCCTTCAGAAAATCCTCGTAAACGGCAACCACGATTGTATTTAATCTCTCGCAAAAGCTGGTCGTGCTGGTAAAGCGAGGAAAGATCATGTGCGCGCACAGCAGCAATAATGGCATCACGTCGATGATCAATTCGATAATTAAGGTCTCCATGAAACTGACAGACTCCAGTCAGTTCAAAAGAACCTGAAACAAATTCCAAAATACACTCACAAAGACAAGCTCATGATCCAGCACCATCGTACCGTCACCTCCACCAGTATACGCTAACGAGTGATCCCCAATCGGAAAAACCATCTTCTCCTCCAGAATACCAGCCGCATCTGCATTTCTCCTCCGAACCGCATTCTGACCAGCCGCAAGATGACAATTGATAACACAGACCGACGAATCACCAATAACAAATCGCGCGACGATCGCTCCCTGTTTCAAATTAGTCGAGCTCTCATTCAGGCTCATAAACCTCACTTTATTTCCATACCGCCCACCCATACCTCTCTTGATAGTAGCCACAGCCACATCATCCAACCCCACCTGCTCACTTGCTTTCACAAATATACAAGTGAACAGACCAACGAGATTTTCCGTGTGCACGCACACGTACGGAGAGTCTGGTGGCATGGCGGTCCTCACGGCTGCCGTCAACCGATCATACCATCGCTTATACGCTCCTGTGACTTTATCACTCAATCCATTATCCTCTGGCTTCTTTTTTCCTCCCAACAGCACAGTCTTGGCTGTCATCTTTCGGCTTTCGAGGTCAACCACTTCCTGGAAACCAAATGCAATGATATCAGGTGAATCGACGCTCGTGAGCGCTTCATTGAGGAACTCATAGTTTATGGGGTTGGCAACGAGAGAATCAGGTTTGGCAGAGTCACAATTCCAGGAAATGAGAAGCATTGAGAGGTCACGAAATGAGCTATATTCTTGTTCGCTCTTATGCATTTCGTTATCTGCGGAAAGCCTCCTGTATCAAATAACTGGGCTAGAATAGAGAAACAACAGACCAGTCCAAGCAGCACCAAGTAATCCATCCCACATTTTCAAGCATTCATCTCTTCCAACACTCACAACACACAACTTCCCATCCCTTTCAATCGCAGTACAGTTAACACTCAGTTTCAACACTGGCAACTCCGAGTGTGCATCCCAACTGTTCGTTACCAACCACGGTTTCTGGGATACATCATAGACTGAGATCATACCATTCCGTGCACCAGCCCATAGTCTATCATTCACACCCTCCACGCAAAGGACATCCGAATTCGCCACTCTAACAATCTCAATACATCTGGGATAGTCATCACCAGTACGCAACGACCACATAGAGATATATCCTTCTTCATGTCCAATGTAAACAAAATCTTGTTGACTGGGTACTATGGTCGCTGAAGTGACTGAACCGACATGTTCCGTAGGTAAAAGTGATCGCCCAGTTGTAACTGCAGGATTGAAAATATCGTAAACCCGAATGATTGGACATCGTTGATGTCCATGTGACTGGTGTTCCGTCCTCGTAGCAATCCAAAGCTTTCCATCCAGGATTTTCGCAAAATCTGACTTCTCAGTAACTCGCACTATACGAGGCTGGGTATACTGAAGAGATATATCTTCGCCATCCTCTCCAGGAGAAAATACTAGCATCTTCCCGCCTTCGTCTAACGTGATCATTGACTGTCCGTAACGGAACATATGCGAAATAGGATGTGGATGCGCGACATGCTTAGCCGCAATCACAGACCCCGTCCTGACATCAATTTCAAACAAATGCCCCTCTTTCATACCAATCCATAGCAAAGCACCTCTGTCAGCCTTGACTGCTGTTGGACGGAACTCCATGCAAGTCACTTTTGCATCCTTGACCTTCCAATCCTTCGTATCCAGCATGAGGATAGGGACATTAGCTACACTCAAATCATAGACCTTGATTTTTTCGCCATGCCCAACGACCACGTTCGATCCAGACGCTACAGATGTGCCTGAATGTGCGTGTACATGGATCCTGTGCTCATCTGACTCCACACTATGAAAATGAAGCACCGGTGGCCTCCTCGAAGAGGTCATGGTATCTGGCATGCTGTCCACAGAATTTGCTTTTGGGTCATCCTCCTCACCAGAATCATCTTCTGATTCTGGCGTTGGCGGCCGACGAGGGGGAGGTAGTTTATCACCCAGTGCAATGGTTCGCGTAGGTGGTGGTGGAAGTTTACTAATGCCGACCGGCTTTCGATCATGCGAACCGATACCCGTGGAAGCACAATCGCTTGGATGGGACGAGGCACCACCAGTTAACTCAGCTCCCGTCGCGCGGCGTGTAGGCAAAGGGGGCGGCTGAGATGCAGGATGAGCAGAGGGCTTTAGAGGTGAAGCACCTGAATCGCCACTAGATGGAGTTGACGATAGGATACTACGATGACGAGGTGGGGGTGCTATATTGACACGGGGTTGTTTGATTGGAAGACCAAGTTGGCTATGTTCGAGCTCGGAAGAGAGTGCAATGGCCTCAGTGGTGGATGTTGAAGTGGCCTCTATAGGCGAACACCTGATGGGAATTGAAGGAGGGGCGGAAGAAGTGACGATATTCTCATTTTCTGGTCTGAGGGATGCAGAAATTGGACTGCGGTTGAATGTACAATCAGAGAAAGGGGATTTCAGCGGGCGGGGAGGTACCGCAGGCTTTGTAGAGCCTTGAGACGTATTCCTGTGAGGAGTAGGAGAAATTAGAGGTACAGGTGAAGACCTAACTCAAGGTTAGAATGGAGAAGCTGGGAATAACTTTCGCGCTCACGGGCACGATTTTACAGGAGTTACTCCCTTCGTCGCGCCCCGCTGAAGAAAGAGGACTTTTAGATCGAGAAATGGGTGGCGGTGGTGGTGGTGGGGTCTATGTTGTAGAGGCGACGCAGGGGAGTGGGATGTAGGAGAAGATCCTGTTTCATTTGGTGATGAACTGAGAAAGCTAGTTTCACTATTTAAAGGAAGACGATGCGACAATACAGACCCTGGCGGTTCCATTGGAAGAGTGGCTGTCATATTATTTCTTGTAGGGCTATTTTCCAATTTTGAATCACTTAGGTATACGTAAGTAACTGCCAACGGAATACAAGAGACTCACAATTTAAGCTTCAAGCCAGAATTTCCTTGCAAAACCTCTTGTCCCCGCTTGTGAGCATTTCCTATATCATCACGTGCAGAGCATAATGGAGACGGAGACCTTGAAGGTAAGGGCGACTGAGGTGGTCTCGTAGTGCGAGGGGGTGGTGGTGGCGGTGGCAATCGCTTGGTGATGACTTTCAAATCCGAGGAAGAAGACATCCCCGTTTCTGCCTGAGGCACAGAGAGGTTCACCTGAGATCCAGAAGACTGTCTTGACCTTGGGTTTACGGCCCCTGGAAGCTGAGGTGGCACATCTACGCCATTCGGGTTTGTCAATGACCTCCGTGAAGGATCGGTGACCGCAAACTGCTCAAACTTGGAGCGCAAGCTCTTGACAGCCTGCAGCGGTTCCCCATCAATAGCAGAAGGGTCCATAGTCGAACTAGAGGTTGAAAAGTCGGCAAGGAGGTCCAGGCCCAGAGAGATATGTTAGTCCACACTGGAATCCTGCTTCGAAGCTGCTTTCCTGAAATTCACTATATAGTGCGCTTGCAATGTCAGGAAATATATCTGGAGAGCTTTGTGATAGTGTCAGTGAATCAGCACATTCTTGAGTAATTAGCTAATCACTTTAATCACAGTTCTTTGATAAATACATCACTAGGTCAATATGAGGCTATCACAATGTCTTCAGCACAACTTTCGACCTCTACTTATTCTGAATGATGTTCAATATGTATTGCCTCTATTGTGTTGGAAAACGGGATCCAAGTATGATCTCCAAACTAACAATAATATGACAGATTTTTCCGGTCAATCCCTGGACCTCAGATTAACTGATTTTGACTGAGTGGGGGATTTTGAGGTTGGGCAGAGAGGTTTGTGAAAGGAGGGTGCAAGAGCATAGTACAGTACACGGTTGCACCGGCAGACTCACCTAGGTAAGCAATGAATGATATCTTATGAGTTAGAGGCAAATGCGAAACTAGTAACATTATTGTGGAGGGCGAGCCTTTATCGGAGAGAGAGTAGTGCAACAGTGAGACGAAAAATGATCTAAGTATCTATGGACAGGGCTCTGAGAATGAATGCGTTAACTTTAACAAGGTTATTTGTCGAGCACAGCGAACGAGAAATATTTCCTCTTGCTTTTGGTGTCAAGATTATTGTTTCTCATACATCTCTCGACACAGACTAAGGCTTTGATGATCTTACCTGAAGCGCAACATATCTCAGGCTCACCCTATTACGGGCACTGGCATGTAGTTAAACGATATGTCAGAACAACGGCTGAGACCAGTTCAGTCTTGTCATCCTGTCAAGCCTATATACATGAACATAGCAACAATGTGAGCCTCTTGCGATCTGTAAACTGTGTTCCTGGAATAAGGTATACTCTAAGGACACATGCAGGTTCCTATGTGTTCCAGGATGTGTGGGGGAGGTCAGTTACCCTCAAGAACGAAACCCACTAATTGAAGATATCAAGCGGTCTGGTGAAGCAGGAGAACTGATCAAGGATGGTCATGATTGGGAATTGATATCATCTTGGCCGTTCCAAATATGGTAACAAGTTCATCAATCATGCAGAAGAACAGACACTGAAGACATTTGAGACAAGTAATCAAGTACATTTCTCGAACAAACAAACGATTCAATGGCAACGATTAAACAAGGGCTCCATCTTTGGTTGAAGCCACGTCTGAGGGCTTTCAAGCATCAATACGGTCAAAATCGTGGAAGGTGATGGTTTTGCCGCCCCCAATCTGTACATATTTACCCGCCCTCGGCGGGTTGTTACCAGAGTTTGGACGTCTGAAGGCAACAAGCTCCCACCCAGAGCCTCTGTTCCAAGTGTCGCTGCCCTGTGAAGGTAGCGTAAACCAACTGTCGTCTCCGTCGCTGGTGTATTTGGATATAAAACAATCAACAGGCTCGTTGGATCTGTTGACTACGAAGACTTTCGGCATCTGCAGATGAGATATAGTTTTTCAGAATGATTATCCAAAGAGAGAGAGAGCTCACTGTGTAGAAATTACTGGTGAGTGAAGATGAGGCTGGATCAGTGTGCGAATCTACTGAACGGTTTCCATTAGATGGACTTTTTATAAACCAGCTGCGACTCCAGCGTCTTTTCGAGATGCAAGTCAGATGTAAATAATTACGACATTGTGTCGTATCTGGCATTCACCAGGAAGTAGAACAACCCTGAATTTCGAGGTCATGCCTCACAGTGTCGCTGACTAGAAGGACGGGGAACACACATACCAGTGATTCTTGTCAGCTGACCGTAAATTAATTGCATAAGCGCTCCTCTGTTTTATAGCGAACGTCACGGAAGTTTAAGATATACATTGTATCGTCGAAGGTCGATGGACATCGATGTAAGATATGATAGTATCCGAGAGCAAAACACGGAGAAAACGCGATCAAAGGTATGAGACAAAGTATATTTAGAACTCATTGTGATTCCACAGAATTACCTCCTGCAAGATCCGAGAACCCTGTGTACAAGTTGAGATTTTCATATATCATTGACAAGCCAAGCCAGGAATGCATCATGCCAGTTCTGCGCCACTTACAAAATCTGCTCCATTGGCTGACGGCCAACAATCAGCTTTGTAGACAGATAGACACCAAAAAGAGGTTGTTCAATTCTGACCTTGAGTACCAGATGGCAGGTCTTGTATGAGGCCTGTATGGCACAGAGCTTCAGACGAGAGTATATGAAAAGGTTAGCAAAACTAAACGATATCACATAACTAGGTAGAGGAGTCAGAATGAATTATAGACGAGGAACCGAAGGCAAACGAGGAAATTATTATAAAGGAGTAGACCTTCCACACTGGTTTGAGAGGCCTGCCCCAGGAACATGTTTCCCATATTAAACCTCACGCCTGTGTCACTCGAATGCCATGTCCGCGCCCATAAGTGCCGAAATCTCTGGAGGATATGTACACCATCGCCCGCAGAATCAGGGCGAGGGGCCCCAGAGTTGATATATCAGGCATGATGAATGTAGTTGCATCTAGTACGTGCGGACATAACCCGTATCAGAAGACTTCTGTTCTTTGCTTCCTTGCTCCGCTCCATCTGCTATCATGAAGGTCCCAGTGACAATATTAATGACCTGAGACTTCAGAATATCGTAAGGTAAAAGCCCCCGATTTTGCCACAATTGCAGAGCCACCCTCGAACACTCGAAACATGTCAAATGCATCAAAGAATGTTCTAATGACGAGCTTTCTAGAACAAATTTATTTCTTTCCTTTGAAGAAGCAATACTGGAGCTACCGTTCATATTCTACGTTACGTTCAATTGGAAAATGCATAAGACCAAATTCTTCCTAAGAAAGGGTTCATATCACATTCATAAGTTGACACTTTGCAACTATTGGGGAGGAAGAATGCTGGAGAGTTCTACCATTTCCTTCCTCGTTATTTGGGGTGCCTTTCCTATAAAGGATAGATGTCAACCCAACGGTCCAGATCCCTGCTGACCACGGGTATGCATCTGATGCACGAAACAAGCCCCACAGATACTTGTACAAGTGATAATCCTTTGTCATGCAGTTCTAGCCTGTCGTGCGCGGTCACATCGGCACCTAGGCTCATCACGTATACACCATGAAAGAAGGGTCATGATCACATTTTTCATTTCTAATCTCACGTGCAGCATGAGGCTATTGAAGGGAATGATAATAGAAGAACACAGTAGAAAAATACAGTAATATTGGAGTTAATAAGACCAGGGTACAGGTATAAGAACCGAAAACTGGGAGAGTGTGGAAGATCACAGTTTGATTTATAGCACCACAGACATAAATGCGCAAAGCGACAGAATACCAAAACCAAATACATGGAATGAGATAGACTGGTAAAAAAAAACTGATTAAATTTAATTACAACACCAACCCATCACCAACCCATCCCATCGTTGAGTGCACTCGTCAACCATCAGATAGGTTCAGTAATATGGGCTTTATCATAAGGCCTGTCCATGCACCAAGATGGCCATCGCAATGCATCCACTAGAACACTCCAATACAGCTTAGAGTCGCAATAAAATAATTACATCTCGCGCATGGAAGCGTCTGCCAGAGGGACCCATACAATTCATTGATATCGACCACGACGGCCTCCATTAGGTCCTTGATATGGTCCATAATCTGGGGATGGACGGCCACCTAGCAAAAATCCTGTCAATGATTCGAGCGGGACAACACAGTACATTTTACATGCCATTCCGAGATGAAGGTGGTGGAGACCTCATGCGGGTATTACTACTAGGAATTACCGCATTCTTGAACACATTCATCAAGTCGTCGGTTCTGAATACCGGCCCTGAATTGGATACATATTTGCATCAGAAACAATCCAAAGCACTTGGCGATGGGCACAAACCATCGAATGACGAGGGATTCGGTAATTCACCGACAAACCATGACAAAATCGACGGTAACGTAATCCCTTTTGCTCTATCCCCTTCATCCCCTCTTGCATTCCGGGTTCCGCCACGATCTCGCCCACTACCCTCCCGTTCCCAACCAGATGGAGGGGGTGGTGAGAACCTCTTCCTCGATGATATATCCCATCCTCTGTCTCTACCACTGTCACGTGAATCACGATCACGACCATCCTTATCTCTCTCTCTCTCTCTGTCACGGTGGTCCCGTTCGCGGGGGGATCTTGATCTTACCCGACCTGAAGCTCTGCTGTCTTCACGTCGCACTCTATCAATGGAAGAAGGTCTTTTTGAACCTGAAGAAACATTTTGAAGGGTTGGGAACAGAGACACTTGCGTTTCGGTTCGGATTAGGGAGTTGGAGGATGTTGAGGATTCTTTGCGAGCAATTGCAAAGCCAAGATCGCGTTGAGCAATTGCATCTGTAGTAAGGTATAGATGCCGCTGAGCGAACCGTTTGATAGGAGGGTCTATCGATAGTGATTTAAAATGTATACAGAACTACAAACTTCAGAATTACGTACCGTTGGGATAAGCTTCAGCGATCCTCTTCTCAAGTTTTTGTGCAGCCTCTTGATCACCATACTGATATTCGTATCTTGCCCAGCGCTCCCACAGCGGTCGAGCGCGATCAGAAGAAAAAGTAGGGATCACTCTCTCAAATAGCGCTCGAGCATCTGCAAAAGATCAACTGTGGATATGGGATAAGAGGTAAGGCCAGGACATACTGTTTTCGTCATTAATCGAAATCAAGAAACCTAGGTATCTCAGAACGAAATCAACCTCATTACTAAATAATTCAAGGCCTTTCTCAAAGATTCGACTTGCAACGTTTTTCTCATTGCTACAGTGATATTCCATTAGAGCTACAGTAAAGCACACTCGTTAGCATGTTATAGTTGTGGTGTTGATCCTTACACACCAGCAGCGTCGAAGACTTCCCAAGGCGTCCATCGGTCTTTCCTTGCCTTGCCAAAAATTGCTCGAGATGATTTGACACCCTCAGCCCGGCGTCCGAAGCGCATGTACATTATATACGCAAGACCAAACTCAGACCTTCTTTCAGCTAATTCTTTCGTTCTGTGATCATCATCTTGAGTATTTGACCCATGACTTTGTTGCGAACTATTCGGACTAGTAAGAGGAGCAGGAACAGCTTCGCCTAAATTCGTATCACCACTACCACCGTTTTCTGCATTTGTATTTCCATTCTCCGGGCTAGGATTGCCGTTCGTGTTCAAGGTCACACTCTGATTAAGATTCTTTTCTTGCAGCTCAAGCTCAATCCGGAGAATGTCCAGGAACCGTTCATAAGTTGCATGCACTTCCGTCAAGTCTTTCCGAGCCTCCTGTGCTTCGGCGTAAGCAAAGTTAAGGAGATAACTCTTTGGATTCGCTGTTATGCCGGCTTTGAGAATTGCGAAAGCGTCATCAGGTTTTCCGTTATTACTCGTCCAGATATACGCCATATACCTGATTGCGTACATAAATGAACGTCGGAAGTTGAGATTTGTGCTCAGAATATGGTTTATGGGGGGATAAATCATACCAAATTTCAGAGTAGTATCGCATCCGAATGACAGCCTTGCGGTAGACACCTTGAAGCCGTGTAATTAATGTTGCCTTGTCCTTGTCTTCAATCTCAAGCGGATTGCTCTCTTCCCATTTCAAGTACGCTTTCCATTTGCCAACAAGAGCACGTTCTGATTGATCAAACTTGGGAAGGGCAGGTAACCAGATTTCTTGACGTCCATTTATCATCTTCGGGGGCGTAGTCGAAGAAGGAAACAGCCCGCTCAAGTGATTTGTGAGTTGACGAAGGACCGTGCGGGCTTGCATATGAGCTGGAGATAGATCGGCCATGAACTTTTTTGCAGTAATCTTGTTTAGATTTGTTTCAAAAGTCTCTAGTTCCTGCCAAAGTCGTTCTACATTGTCCAGAGGTATCTGCACCGCACGATGATAAACCTTCCGTAGGGCGTCCATTTTTTGCTGTTCTTCCCATGTTGTTGTTGCCTAAGAGCAGAAAAATGAGGATGGGAAGAGATGATGGGCTCAGATAGCATACGTCTGCGGACTTGAGGAACTGGATAAAATCGGACCAGATCTCACCACTCTCTTTGTCTTGGCCGACGTGGTTTAGAGCGAACTCATAAGATTTGCGAACAGTATCTCGCGTCTGGGGGCCAGGTCCAGAGTTCAAGCGCCTACAAATAGGTTCATACGGTTATCATAGCCGGTGAGCCATATGAAGCGCACCGGACGTAAGTCAGATAGAACTTCCACAGGTCGACCGAGGGAGATGAGCGTAGAAATCTTTTGAACAATTCTTCCGCCTCCGAGAATGTAGATTGGTCAGCCAGAAAAAAACTGATATACGCGATCTGCGCCGAAGCCTGTAGAATATATTCAGCGCAGAGTTGTACATGTAAAAACATCACTTGCAGTATTTGGATACTGCCTTAGCAATGCATCGAATGTTGTGCGAATCTTGTCTGTCTCAGAGTTAGCTTCGGCCATTTCAACGAGATCACGCCATCCATCTGGATTGTCAGGGTGTTCTTGAATTTGGGAGAGAAGGGCGTCAAAGCTCGACGCAGTCTGCATCGGATAATCATGGTTGTCAGATTCTTGAGGCGGTTGAATACTTTCGTCATAATCAACTACCGTGTCTTCCCGGGGTGTTTGTTCTGTGGACATGGCGGTGGTAGAAAGACAAGGACCCGCCTCCTCGGTGTTGAGTTTTGTCGTCAATACGCCGAGCATCACACTTTTCCCACGGTTCACTTCAGAACTGCACGCAGGTAGGGGAAACAGATGACTTGAGCTCTTTATATTACTCCAGTCATGTCTTGAATGAGGACTTTGCTCCTTGCCGTCGGTGACTTGAAGAATTGGTTTGACACTACTTGAGTCTTGAATCCGTGCAAGCGATCAACTATCAAACCCTGAGGGAGTATATACTTTAATCACATTATCAACCAAAGATAGAAGTTCAAGTACTGTAGGTTGGTAATTGATCAATTGTTATTTCCTATTGAATTCTACCAGACATCCCTTAATGGACAGTGAGTGATATAACAATAGGCACAAATCAGCAGTAGCTTCCAACATCTATTACAAATCTTTAGCTATTCGACCAAGAGAGCGGCCCTCCCCTATCAAAATAAACTGCCAACATATGGACATGCAGGCTCACTTCAACACCCAGATTGATCAGTCTCATGTCATGTAGGAATAGAATTATTCCAGGATATTAAATAGCAGATCTTCCATGCCCTCGCTATGTCAGATTCAATAGACACTAGGTGATTCGAGAGTCAACATCTAGAGATAGAGGAAAAGCATCTGGGCATCTGATGTAGAGATAGCAAACGAACAACAAACAAATTGCATATTCAGACGCATCACCATTGATCCACTAGAGGACATGAACATTAAGCCAGCTTCATCATCAAGAAATCCAGGAGTTGATAAAAACATCAGTCTGTTGTCAAAGATGGGCACCAAATAACACTCTCTTGCTCCAGCAGGAAACCCTTGCCATCTACTTCAATACCTTCCTCTTTCAAAAGCCCAACCTTGCGTTTTATCTGATCTTGTCCCCTGTCTTCTGATTTCTGCGAAGCTGATTTACGTCCAGCCCATTGCCCACAGAAACCACCTATGAAAAGATTGGATGCGACAACACGATGACAAGGAACATCAGGGGCAAAAGGATTTATTCTAAGCGCGCCTCCCACTGAAAGGATGCATGGATAGACGTTCAAGCGTAGCTGCATATTTGATCCCTCACCTGACCGAGCAGAACCTCCAATGCATTCAGAAATAGTCTTATACGTTGTGACTTTGCCTCTGGGGATCTTCAAAATGAAATCGTATACCTCCCACTGATACTTTGTCACTTTCTGTGATGGACGCATTAAAACCCCGACGCCAAGCAAACACGGAAATCATTCGGAAAATCACCTTTCCATTTCTGGTTCTGTACTCCTGTCTCTGGGTTTCCTCACGAGGAAAGAAAGTCTACAAGTCATTTGTGAAGCTGAAGACCTGACTATCATCACGGTTCTTGGGCGGTGATCGGTTCCGCATGCTCTCGAATGACATGGCTCGCGTCCCAGAACCACCGTTTCCGGATTTATGGACTGCACTGTTGGATACACTGACCAGGAGCCGATCAGTGCAGTTCGACGCGTAAATGGAATCTTCTTTCTTCAGAACCTTCGAAGAACGCGCTTTCGGCATTTTTTGGTTGGTTTCGGCACAGAGTATTGCACAAAAAGAACTTGAAGCCGTTGTAGAGAAAAGGGGTCAGGCAGTCAAGGTTCAATTGCAATCGATAACAGATGGTATGTAGTGTCGAGGTGGAAAGTGTTGATGAATCTCTTTTTGGGCACTCTTAGTCGGCAAGTTGCCGAGTTTCTATTTCAATCTTCCCGGACCGGTGATCAGTAGCAAAGCTATTTAACCCCCGCATCGGTTCCAAAATGCCACAACAGCATGCCTACCACACAAATTTTGCCTACTCCCGATCTTTATTTTGAAACTTTACAGGAACTAGATGGTTATCAGACTAGGAAGCTCTCTGAGCGTCCTAGTCCCGAACGAACTACTCCCTGGATATCGAGGAAGACCTTGCTCCAGGGACCACGAGGAAAACTCCTAGTAAGTCGCGTCAAAATAGCTTTCATATTCATTGAAGAGCATGTTTTATAGGTCTGCCATGACTACAAGGTAAAAAAAATGGAGTGCAGTGTTTTATGTGTGATCCTTCTTATATCCGATCTAGGGTGGCTATGTCGAGAACCCTCAAGCGCTTTCCTACACTTTCAATTACTGGTCCTTGGTTGACTCATTTGTCTAGTGATTTTCATGAATTTGATGCATATGACTCCTTCATTCACGATCTGACAGTTTTTCGCATCATCGTGTGACGATCCCACCTCCAGGCTGGGTCAATGCTGCCCACCGTCAAGGAGTGAAGATGTTGGGTGTCCTGTAAGAATCTTTTTTGCTCAGCAGTTGAATATTTCAACATATTTATGACCAAGGATCTTCGAGAGTGGAGCGGAAGCCGAGTGTCTTCAACTTGTCATTGGACGATACCCTCAGTCAAGCACTGGGTCAGCTGTCCAATCGTTCGTACCATCCACCTTATCCATCTCTCCACATTACGCTATCGCGCTCGCTGACTTGGCTGCAGAGAGGGGATTCGACGGATACCTGATGAATTTTCGAATGTGAGCTTACAGGAGAGGTCGAGCAGGCGCGGGCTTGGCTGCCTGGCTCAGTCTCCTCGAGTCCGAACTCATCAAGCGCATTGGCCCTCATGCTGAAGTCAGTTGGTATGATAGTGTCATATTTTCGGGAAGCCTATCCTGGCAGAACCGTTTGAATGTGTTTAACTTACCCTTCTTCATCCCATCTACGAGCTTCTTTTCCAATTATTCGGTAAGCCACATGTCACTCGTCTCACTAGATTCGAAGATCCAATATTTTTGTCTCTAGTGGCCACCCAGTTACTGCGACACAACTGCAAACTTTTTTCTCTCTCTTGATCCTCAAATCATCGGCCTCGCCTCAGAAGAGAAGTCCAAGACTCTTCATGACGTTTACATGGGTGTTGATGTCTGGGGTCGAGGTTCCTATGGTGGAGGCGGCTTTGGCGCCTACAAGGCTATAAATCATATTGCACCCCCCACGCTTGGTCTTAGTGTCGCTCTTTTCGCTCAAGCCTGGACATGGGAGACAATAGAAAATGAGCCCGGTTTTACATGGGATGTATGGTGGCAAAACGAGCGTAACTTGTGGGCAGGATTCACTGATTCCTTGGCAGCTCCTCCCGAGGGTAATGACAACGAGGGCCCATACAAACCAATCTCTGCGTTTTTCCAACACTTGCCACCTCCGGATCCTATCGACATTCCATTTAACACTACCTTCTGTCCAGGCGTCGGACTTGCTTGGTTCATTGAAGGGACTTCCGTTTCCCAATTTCCCAAAGGTTGGATGGACGCCGATAAGCAGACCACTATGGGTGATTTGCTTTGGCCTGCTCCTGCTCTTCAGTGGGAATCAGCTTCCGCAGGAACTGTGCCTGACGTTACCGTTTCCGTTAATATGACCGACTCTTGGAACAGTGGTTCCTCTGTTCAGCTTGATTTTTCAGAGAAGACAGCCAACTCAAACTTAACCAACCGCTCGTTCTACGTTCCTATCCAGGTTCTATCTCTCACTGCCAAACAAAATTATACGGCATCTATCATCTACAAGTCCAATCAGTCTACCAGTTCACCCAACATCGATCTCGACGTTACCTTGACTATCCGGCCTCGTGATACTAACCTCGGAATAGAAATGCAAGTCGCCCCTGAATCAATCAAGACCTCCCTAATCTCCAACAACTGGATCAAAGTAACTGTGCAGTTTGTTGCCGTCGAGGCCTCACCTACAGGAAGTACAGTAGATAGCGAAATCGGTATCATCATCAATACCGTGTCCAATGACACAGCGCCTTTCTCACTCTCCATTCTTCTGGGACAGATCAACGTACATGCCACGCCCTCACCTACCATCGACCCCAACTTCCCTCGTATCCTCTGGGCCGAGTCTACTACTACTACCACCACCACTACCACTGTTGCAAATTCAGACAAGTCTTCCAACGCGAACACGGAAGACACGACATTGAGTCTCACCACCATCTCATGGACACCATCCACTTCTCTTACTCAAGTTGGTCCAATCAATGTCAACTCTCCTGATGACCCCAACTGCGTTTGGACACCTGAACCTCCGTTCAAAAACCAGTGGTTCCCAGGATTCCTATACTACAATATCTTCGCTGCAGAACCTGGAGCCGCCATCCGTGCATTAGCCAAAGTACGCGGAGGAGGAAGCCCGAGACAACACGTCCTCAAGAACTTGTCGGATCAACCAGAACCTGGGATGATTTGGATAGGCACTTCCGGAGCAGATGGATCCGTCGGGAAGGGCAGGCTTCAGTTCTCGTTTGATAGGACTCAGCTACCGGCTGCGTTGAGAGATTTGACTACTCTTAGAGTATTTGTGCAGGGCGTGCTTGAGACTGGCCAGGTTTTGAGCTGGGAAAACTCTGCTTACGTCGATGTTCAATTCTGATGGTAAATTTTGGGTGGTTTGATTACTTGTTATGATCATGATCATTATGACCTGTGATGACATTCCAGACATTAATATTTGTACTGCTTTTATCAATCGTAGCTCAGTGTACTTACAGTATCAGTATCAATGTCAAATCTATACGTTATCTATACGTTCTTTCAAATCAGGATTTCTCGAGTACGCTAGGATAATAACCAGACTAATCAGACACTAAGTACGTATAGTTTTCAAAGCATATGTATCGATCTACAGACGTGCAGATACTGACAATGATTAGAATATTTTTGGCCGAGACCAGACCATAAAGTGAGAAGCAGACAAAAGCGACCGACTAGGAACGAGAGACGCTACAACTATCACATACACTACGTACACAGACCCCCACTGACTTCAATGTTTGATGATGGAAAATGAGAAAATAAGATCAGGAGTCCATACCCTCCTATCACCGAGCATAAGGGTGGAAATTATGCTGACCTCTCTGACCCGATCTCTGAGGACCAACACTTGCATTTCCAGGGATACCTTGTCCTCCCTGCGCGCCAGGTGCACCTCTTGGCCCCCTGGGGATGTTTCCCACCCATCCCTCCACCGCCTTGCATCATGCCACGACTGATGCCGCCCATTCCTGGCTGACCCATTGCACCCATTGCCCCAGGCATACCACCTCCCATGCCCATATTCATGCCCCATGCCCATTCCTCGCATACCTTGATTAAACCCTGGAGCTCCCATAGCACCCATCATAGGATTCATACCCCCCATGGCGCCCATCATGCCTGGATTCATGCCACCACCGGCCATCTGCATCATTCGAGTGTAGAGAGCCGCAAGTGCTTGGGGATCGAAAGGTGTCTGGCCCGCACCTGTTCCAGCGGCATTTCCACCCATGTTGAATTGATTGCCTTGCTGACCACTAAAGCGAGCTTGGCCACCTTGGAAGTTTCCGTTGTTCTGCCCTTGCTGACCGCCCTCCTCACCATTTAGTTGATTGTCACGTTGATACCGCGGTTGGGCAAGTTTGACATCAATCTTAAAGATAGATAAGCCAACTGCCTGAGAGACAAATAGAATAGAACTGACCAGTTTACCATCAATTTCGAGGTTACCAAAGCCTAGGAATGGCGTAACATCTGTATTCTCAAATGAAACAAAACCGAAGCCTTTGCTTCTGCCGGTCTCGCGATCCAGCATGACTGTTGAGTCAATGACTTTGCCAAACTGGGAGAAAAACTCGCGCATCGATTCTGAAGTAACAGTTGGGGCAAGACCTCCAATGAAAAGTTTAGTGGCACGCTGGTGCTCTTGTCGAGGAATAGCTCGCTTAGGGTCAATCTGAAAAAATCGGTCAGTTCATATATTGATGAATATGAGAACAAACACACTATCTTTCCATCAAGAATGTGCTCGCGCACCATAACGGCATTGACGCTAGCTGGATCCTCAAAAGTCAGGAAGGCGAAACACCGGGAACGACCGGCAGCATCTCTCATGATAGTACACGCGTCTACTTTGCCATACTGAGAAAAGTAATCTCTGAGATCCTCTGGAAGTTTATAATTAAAATGTATTCGACGATAAGTGGATTAATGCATGTACCATCCTTTGTCTCCCAATGGAGTCCTCCAATAAACATCTTCCTGCAATTGCGAAATCGAGTCGAAGGGACAAAAATGATGTGTTGACAGGATATTGGGACATATAGAAGGAGCAAAAATTGCTATTAGCATCTGTAGGCTAAAAACAAACAGGTTATGACAAGGAGAGAGGTGAAAGACTCTACTGCGGTGTTCATGGATAGCCTAGTTTATCGGGTATCGGGGGAATAGCCTAGCCTAGCCTGGATGTAACAGAGGCAGCAGATATGCTAGAGCTAGCTTAGACGAGCAACCGACTACACGAGTCATCTACCGATGAATGTCATGCTGAGCCCAAAATGTGCCGAGCGCCTAACGGCTGCTATTCTGAAATGCATGCGACCGGGCACGAATTCAGTTGCGGGTGGGAAAGCTGGCACTTACCCTTCATCTTTCATTTCCGACGGGCGCACAGAACGTTCTGTGACAGGAATACTCTGACTACGCGAGTTTTGTGGATCCCAGTAATCCTGGGATTGTGGCTGCTCGTAGGTAGGTATCTGTTGAGGGGCTTGCTGAGTATAGGTCGAAACCACAGGTTTATTCATAGTCGCCGGAGGAGCTGGGCTTGTATACGTCGGAATTTGCGACTTCGCCGTCTCTTGAACAGTTTTCTGGGGTGGTGAAGATGGTGCTGTTTCTACAACTTTCGGTGTGATCGTTTCGACCACAGTTGGCTCCTGAGGCACCTCTGTCTCTTCTTGAAACTCCTCGTTTAGTTCGACCTCGTCATTGCCATAGAGGTCTAGCATATACGTCAAAAATATATTGGGTATGTGCAACACAGCATATACCTCCATACAAATCAGCATCAAGGTCAGACATGGTGGTGGTCAGAGTGTAAAAAGATTGAGTCTAACGTGACTGAAGCTATGTAACAAAATCACGTTTATGTCACGCATCACGGACATTTTCATTAAATATATCAATTTTTATGCATCACTAAAGTTGGAGTATCTGGTGTCAGAAAACTTGATTTCATGGTTTCCCCAATAAAATTCCGCCAACACCCTTGTTCTTGCCAAGATGTCACAGTGGACCAGCACAAACCTTACTATCGGGATCCTTGGCGCGTATGGGTTATGTTCCCTAAAAAAAGCAACTAACAAGACATTTAGCTCTTCAGGGCGCTTTTGTGGAGCATCAAGTGGCCCTTCAGGAGCTTCCGATTCAGAAAAGGATAGATGTCGTTCTTGTTCGTTCACCTGAAGACCTGACAAAGTGCCAGGCCCTCATAATCCCCGGAGGAGGTATGCTCCTGATCTATGTATCGCTAAATCCCTCCTGACAAATCAGAATCTACTACGATTGCACTTCTCGCACGATTATCTGGGCTATTGGAACCTTTGCGGAATTTTGTGAAAGCGAAACCTGTCTGGGGAACATGCGCGGGAGCGATCCTTATGGCAAAGGCCGTGACAAGTGCAAAGAAAGGAGGGCAGGAACTCTTAGGTGGAATGTCCATCACTATCGCACGGAATGGTTGGGGCTCCCAAGTGAGTATCGATACTCGATTTTGGTGTTCAGAGTTTCTCACTATCGGTGTGTTCTCAGGTTGAGTCGTTCGAGGCTGACCTCGAAGTCACCGGACTCAGAGAACCTAAGCGTCCATTCACGGGTGTCTTCATTCGAGCGCCTGTTCGTCTCTCTACCTCGTTGACTCTGTTTAATATTAAACTTTGAACAGGTTGTGCTTACTTTGGAACCGTCGCCAGAAGATCCACCGATCCAGATCATTTCTTGCCTTTCACCACATCTCCTCCCCGAATCTCTTGTATCTTCAAACTCAACCAACGAACCCAAAACTTTTGTTGCCCTTCGCCAAGGTCATCACTTCTTGACGACTTTCCATCCTGAACTAACACAAGACAATCGTTTTCATGAGTATTTTGTCACAGAATGTGTCCTTCCATCCATCAATATCTTAAGACCCTAACGTGGCCCTCGCGAGCTGCGTGGCTTGTACTGATTGTAGAATTCCTAGCGCTGCGCATGACCCGATATCTGGTGTAGACGCCCATTTAGTTGGAGAACGTGCTCGTATAAAATATGCATCCTTTGTATCTGATCATGTCAGAATTCAAACGTCCAATACTACAATGTCCTAGGTCATGAAACATGTTGAGTTTAGGATAAAAGTAGAAACTTGTTGCAAACGCGCAACGAGTCTCGTCTCAACCACCTGTATTTTACCTATCTACTATCACAACATGGATTTAGAGATGAAACCAACTTATTTTTAGTGTAACACTCGACATACCAACACAACACCAACACAACATGACCTTGCCAAACAAGTCCTAGCATATATCACGGCTCACCTCTCCTATATTGATAAAGCGTTCGTTGATCCTTGCAAATTTTACGAAAGGTTTCAGTCCATGGACTAAACTTTGATTAGCTTAGCATGATCTGGAAGCCGTTCATGTTGCAGGAGAGAAGTTTTGATATCATCTCATGCTTGGGAGACAACAGCTTATGATGGGCAGGCAGTCAAGGGTGCACCAAGAATTGCAGGCCAATTCTCTAAGATCGGAACGTCTGGGTGATCAGGCGATAATAGCAAGTGGCACATTTTCCAAGCCTAGAAACGGCCTTGAAATACTGTGTGTCATCCTATCCATTTCAAGATGAACATTTTTTTCCAGAAAACATCATCCCATTAAAGAATTATTTCCGTGCTACCTTTTCATTTCCACCACCTTCAACCATCATGCTCAACCTCATCGGACACTGGTCAGTTGACTATCATGCTGTTCAATATAATATGCCACACTGCCTTTATCTCCGCCTGCACAACGTTACAATCAATTCCCTGCTCTTAGACTGCACTCAAAGATATCGCCGAACAATGCTTCTGACAGCAGCGATTCATCCAAGTTTGCCGGACAACCGAGGCTGATTTAGGCAAGTTCTTGTACATATTGCGCTTAGCTCAATCACCACTTGCTAATGCATCTTCCACGTGCCCAGTTCAAAATTTAAAGTGAAATGCTCTTACGAACGGACGCCGCTTTATAAACAAGGACCTGTATGATCCATTCAGGACCTTCTTCCGACAACGTCAGTCCTTGCTAAGATGCGCTTTTCTTTCTTATCCGCTCTCATCCTCACGGGTATCTCTGTTTCTGGAGTCACGGTTGGACCAAAGAGTACTCTCGTACTCTCAAATACAGACATTTCCCCTGATGGTCACTTGCGCACGTCAGGAAGAAAATAGTTTTCTCTCTCCTCTCCACGCTGATACCACTTCTCCAGGGCATCACTTATCAATGGGATACACCCCGGACCAATCATCAGAATGAACAAGGTGATACTGGCTTTTATCTTGTTATTATTTTGAGCACCCACTGAAGATCAGATTTCAGGGCGAGCTGCTTGAGATGAATGTCGTAAATCAATTGAACAATGAGGAAATGATTGCTGGCGCGTCTATTGTAAGTTCAACGTTCTCTTCTCAGGAATATGAGAGAAAATTTCAATGCGTTTTCTAGCACTGGCATGGAATATTTCAGCGTCATACCAGTTTTATGGATGGTACAGAGGGGGTCACTCAATGTCCCATTGCACCGGGAAACTCATTTGTGTACAAGTTCGGCACCGAGCAAGCTGGAACGTTTTGGTACCACTCTCATTTCGGTGAGCTTCTTATCAGTCTTTCCTTTTCCTTTTGTTGCTGGACAAACTGGTAATGCTTTAGGCGAGCAATACTGTGATGGTATCCGAGGAGGGTTGGTTGTCTATGATCCTGAAGACCCTAACCGATGCGAATACGATGGTAAGTTCAAGTTATTTTACATTGATATTCAAACGATCTGACTTGATTTTACAGTTGATGATGGTACGTGCTAAGCCCAAAAATCCATCGTGCCTAACATTTGTGTAGAGTCCACCATCATTTCCCTGAGCGAATGGTGTGAACCTTGACTTTGTGACCGGCCATTTTCTAACACATTGCAATTTGAAGGTATCACGTCTATGCTGTTAGTATTCGGGGTATTGCCTACGCCAACAGCACTTTGATCAACGGTGTGGGGCGGTACGCCGATGGTCCGAAGGTCGACTTGGCCGTTGTCAGCGTTAAACAGGGAAAACGCTATCGCTTGCGTCTTATTTCAATGTCTTGTGAACCCAACTTTATATTCTCTATCGACAACCACGACCTCACTGTCATCGAAGTCGAGGGCACCCCAACCAAGCCGTATACGATAAACACAATCCAAATCTACCCCGGTATGAATGTCGTGTACTAGGTTCAAATGCTCGTCTGATGATACCCCTGGCTTCAGGTCAACGTTACTCGGTCGTATTGAACGCCAGCCAGCCTATTGACAACTACTGGATTCGTGCCCTTCCTAACTCAGGTTGGAACGGCTTGGCAAAAAGCTTCGACGGTGGCATTAACTCTGCCATTCTCCGGTATTCTGGTGCTCCGGCCGAAGAACCAACCACAGGTCAACAGCATAACAAGGTCGTACTCCAGGAAACAGCTCTGGCGCCGTTGGTCCCGACCCCTGCCCCAGGAGAACCTCATGCTGAAGGCGGTGACGACAACATGTTTTTTAATTTCACCTTCAACCCAAACACCAGATTTTTTGAAGTCAACGGTCACTCATTCAATACCACTGGTATTCCTGCTCCCGTGCTGTTGCAGATTTTGGAAGGTACTCGACCACCCCATGAGCTTCTACCGCAGGAAACTATCTTCTATGTTGAGCGGAACAGAACTATTGAAATGAATTTCCCTGCTCTGCCTCTTGGTGGTCCTCATCCCTTCCATTTACACGGCGTACGTTTTCTCATTGGTTTCTGACTCCCGATCCCAATTTTTTTTCTCTCGTTAGCACGCTTTCTGGGTTGTCAAGAGTGCTGACAGGGAATACAACTTCACAAGCCCCATTATCAGAGACACTGTCAATGGTGGTAAAACTCCAGGCGACACTGTTTCAATTCGATTCAGGACCGATAACCCTGGACCGTGGATCTTTCACTGGTACGTTTCTGGTGTTTTATTTCTTGTGTCTCTCTGGTCTGATCGCTCACTTTTCTTTCCAGTCACATTGACTTCCATCTCAAGGAGTAATCATGGATTCTTATCTTATTCCGTTCATCGTTTTGATCTGACGCTTAGAGGGCTTGCTCTTGTCTTCGCTGAAGCTCCTGAGGCTATTGACGGACCTCAAGATAATTGCCCGGGTATGTAGCATGAATCTACCTGAATCGACGATCTCCTTACATTACACAATTCAGGCTCGTGGACCGATCTTTGTCCTAACTGGGAGGAACAACCGGAACACGTCAAGCATGCCGGTCAGGACGGAGGACATTAAAATGGTCTTCGATTCTTGTGAACTTGCGTTTGAACGGTACTTTATTTATGCATTTGTGTTCTAGGGGCGAACCGTTTTTGCGGGGTTCCAAGGGGGTGCTGCTTCATGAAACAAGCTACACCACTTTCCAATCACAAGTCCCTATATCGAAGAACTCTACTATGGCGCATTAA
The DNA here is from genome assembly GCA_019327925.1 of Leucocoprinus sp. KB1807203. Lineage (NCBI taxonomy): Eukaryota > Fungi > Basidiomycota > Agaricomycetes > Agaricales > Agaricaceae > Leucocoprinus > Leucocoprinus sp. KB1807203. The sequence continues at coordinate 88,076 of JAHTMQ010000235.1, read as the reverse complement.
ATGTCATTCAATATTCCATAGTACAGTACTTGTTATTAATGATAATAATGAACTGTATCTGCATTTTAGAAATAGAGTATGTCAGATATGTTGATGTTGGTCTCAGGGACTGGGCCTATAACCTAACAAAGAATAAGGCACAGGCGAAGTAAGAAAGGCCGGGAAACTAGACAATCACTAGGCAAAGGCCTGAAGACAGAATAAGTCAGGTTTACAGTCATGGAAGAAAAGTACTAATCTACACTGAAGTCTGATGAGGTCAGACTCCAGTGTAAGGTGAGTCTCCTCTTATAATCACTACAAGAATTCGACATCGGCGAACAGGAAGATTTCCATGATAGAGATGAATGAAAAATAAATGATGAAAATTTATTCTGGGGAATGAGGTCCGAATGAGCCAACCTTGAATTGTACATATCGATAACTTCGTACAACCAGTAGTACCTGATTAGACATTATGTACAAGTCATGAATATGAAGTTATTAACAATATCTTATGTGATAAATTGAGCCAGAAGATGTCCAATATTTAGGCAATCAAGAAAGGTACTGAAATAGTCTCAAAAATTGAAATTGGTCAGTTCGGCATGACTTTATAAAGCATAGTCTCCATTAGGAAGATGTCAGTCACAGAGTTCTGGAGCATCATCCTATGAAATGAGGGTGTCAGACTTCATGGAGGAGACCACAGACAACGAGATTTACTTGACGAATGAATGTGACCATATGACATGTGATCCACCCTTTTGCGAACCCAGCACTAGCGTAGGCAAACAAGTACCTCCATTTACGCTTGAATATTTCGTACTTGACGTCCGAGGTCAGTGAGGGATAGTCCTTAACGAGGAGGCCACGAGTAACACGGGTTTCAAAACGGCGATCCCATTCACGGAGCGTGCGTGGGTAATCTAGATGCCAATATGAGTTAAATCACAACCGAACAGCGTGATCCTAGACCTACGTGCAGCATGATTCTCGACCCCTTCTACTGTGAAACGGCCTTGCGAGCCAGTGTTCATACTATCAACCAGCATTGTTGCACTGGGCATGGATGCGTGAGGCCATATGTAGCGGCGTGCAAAGTCTTGAGCTCTGACAAACAATCACCAATGATTTTCCAGTGTCAATTTCCAGGACTTACTGGTGCTCAGAGTATCTCGATTCGGGAAGGGTCGAAGATGTGATAACAACCGCAGCATCTTTCGACTTGAGAGCAAAGTCGACCAGTTGGAAGTAAGTGTTGTAGTACTTCGGGCCAACGTGCTGGACAGGCTTCTCATGAGAAGATGATTAGAAAAACACAGATGAGCTGACCTCGATCATCTCAATGGATACGAAAGCATCAAAGGCCTTCTCAAACTCTGCGGGAATCTTGCGATAGTCGAGAAGGTGAACCCGGATGCGATCCTCTAACCCTGCTTCCTTGATCCGCTCCTCTGCAAGAGTCTTCTGCTCGATCGAGAGGGTCAATGTATCCACTTGACAGCCATACGTTCGCGCAGCCTGTATACTTGGTCAGCATCTCTCTAGTGTCATCGATCACGACCACTAACCTCGATAGCCAGGCCTCCCCAACCACTTCCAAATTCAAGGACACGATGGCCAGGCTTGACCCGTGCCTTGCGTAGGACATGGCTGATCTTGCGTCTCTGAGCAGCTTCCAAGTCCTGCGAAGGAAATGGGCGACCTTCGAGATCACCCCGAACGCCCCCTTCTTCCTCAGACCACAGGGCGCACGAATACATCATCTCTTGGCTAAGGAATGCCTGAAACCAGGCGTCAGACCTCATGACTGTTCGTTGGCAGGATGAGATTACCTTGAATAGCTCGTTCGACTGGTCGTAGCTCGCCACGGCATTGAGCCTGGCTTGAGAGTGCGTTTGACCGAAGAATCCATTGTATAGACCAGAGATTGCAGAGCATGCCCTCCAAATGGTAGATGAGAACTTGTCCATTCTCGACCGGTTGCTAAGCCAAAGCTGGAGCCATATATCAGGAATGGCGAGATGCACGACAGGGACTACACTCACATCCATGAAATCTTCAAGGGATGATACCTGGACATCACCGGCCATGTAAGCTTCGCTGACTGCAGGATTGAGCGAGGTGAGTACACGGGCACATTAAAATTTTGGATACGGGCACTTACAGCCCAAGTCTCCAGATCTGCATGGAGTTTGAGTGAGCTTAGACGGCGACATGAAGATATGGCTACTTACAGAAAGACGCGTAGCCAGAAATCGTCGTCAACAATTATGAGACGAACGCCCTTACAGCCGTCCTGCCGTTCACCATAATAGTACGTCGCTGCCGAGTCCGATATCTCGAGGTGGCCTGTGGTGATGATGTCCTTGAGAACGGCCAGTGTTGAGTGTTTGGCTAGATGACTGAAATCAGGGCTATAACCGTACGTTGATGGTAGTGCGCACCAAGAGAAACGCGCCACGACCGCAAGCTGGAAAGGAGCACTTTCTGTTGAGAAGAGAAGCCGTACTTAGTAGATGCTAGAGACATTGATCTTGCTGCATTCACAAAACAGAGTTATCCAGTCTTTTAAAGTCCATCGTATAGTTGGGTAACACAGGATATGCGTGAGGCCTGTGCTTCGTTCATGCTCGACAGAGCTAACCTCTTGGTCGATGAGACACTGCAATACAATACTCACAGCCCTTAGCAGTCGAAAGATTCAGGACTCGTTCAAAGGAAACGAACAGAGACTAGACCTCAGTGACGTAGTAGTATTCAAGGGGGCGATACGTGGATGAGGATATCCAACTAGAGGTATCCCAAGTAGAAGATGACATCGATGTAATTTGATTTGATTCACCACAGATTGATTTCGAATCGAAGGACTTGCCCTGCTGAAAGCGTGTCTGAAAAGAACACTTCCAGCGCTTCGACGCTTCGTCTTGCCTGTGTCCAATGAAGGACATTTGAGATGTAACTGTAACATTGATTATTGTATGATTGGGTTCGTGGCTCGAACCGGAGAGTTTTACAAGTTATCTGTAGCCAAATACAGGCACGAATCCTGATTTTCTAAAGGATTGGGTTGGTTCAAAGACCGCATAGCCCAGGGGATCATTGTTTTGATATGTATGAGATTATTACCAATGAAGGTTGTCTTGACTGTTGAAAATGCATGAATGAAAGACTATTGCAGACGACCTCGTTTTCTAGAATGAGTTTACTAGCGACTTCTTTGCGAGTCCTCAGTTCGAAGCAGAGAGAGGTTCGATTGTTCAGTTATTAGTTGCTGACCCAACAAACATCGACTCTTGATAAGGGTAGTGACTATAAACCTGTAGGCAACGGAACAGTGTCCTCTTTGATAATGACCTTCGCAATCAAACTCGAGACAGCTCGGATCTCAACAGAATAACGTATTGATGGTACATTGATGTTACATTGATTCAAAGGATTGTGACCTTTGTGACTACTATCGAGCCGTGAGAATATTGGTATCCATGGACTTACAGATAGCAGCGATTGCAGGGTTCTGGTTAGTTGGCTACACTGGGCCCATAAAACTGTATGCTACTTCTGCTGTTATCCATGACTCGATTTGAATCTAATCGAAGCAACAGCTATGTTCTTTATGGTTCTCAACTTGACTTTATTCGAAGCAACAGCAATGTTGTACTTGTATGGTTATCAGATTGACTATATTTGAAGCAACAGCAAGCTCGATAATGCCAATGGCATGCATTCTCCAGTTCTCTAGCCACCTATATTCCTTGTGCTGGCAGTGCAAATGCCGTCCACTGTACCTGCCACCCCGATCCCAGCCCTCTTTTTGGGACACAATGTTGTTTGCGCACGAGAGTGTCTCAAGACTGCCAGTGGTATCTATTGGCGTTCGATCCTCCTCCTAATGAACACTTAATTCCTTCAAAGTGTTTGCATCACGGTATGTCTCGATTCTCCCAGGGGTTTCGAGATCGTCCGTCCTGATGAATTCCTCCGAAGTGGCAAAATAATGGCAATTCCTCGACCGCCACTCCCCATCTCGTCCATCCCCACTCCTTCGTCTCTACCGCTGAGGCACTCCCACTTTCTCTCATCTTCCAACTGACCATGACAGAAATAAAGGATGTTGTTCACAGGAGAAATCGGAGTGCGGAGGATTTAGAAGTGAACGAATGAGCTGTTGAGGGCTGAGTCTAATTTCTATGGCTTGGATGGAGAGGAGTGCGCCTGGACGTCTTTAATGCTATTCTAACGCCGAGACCCCTAGTTGAGGATCTTCTTATTCTCCTTCACTTCCCTTTCTGTGTGTTTCTGGTCTTTCTTTTTGATCTCTCCTCTCGAGGATGACAATGTCTTATAACTATTAACACTCTAGTCATAGCCTAATACTGATGACAAAGGCAAGCTGAACACGAGTGGTTAGACTCAGAGAAAGGAGAGGAAGAGCTTGAAGCTGTCAAGAAAGGCCCTGTTCTACGACCTATGAAATTCTATCTGCTTGTGAATGAACGAACTTATGATGGTGTCGTTCACTAGGTCGATATGACTGCTTGCACATTACATTACATTCCAATATTCTAGCATTCTAGCATTATTTTGATATGTTATTTGATAGTTGAAGCCCAACTCCCCTTCCCGTCCACGGGGAGTAGTTTGATGTAACAAACTATATATAAAGTTTTCTCGTGCTATGTTTGTTTCACAGCGGACAATCAGCTGTCCACTAAATCTGGCTGTCACAATCATCACACCTATGTTTTTCCCAGTTGCTCCCATTGACCTCGTTGCCATTGGCCTATGAATTCTCCTCACATTGTGACTGACTACATAGCAGGATGTCTCTGTGTACTATGTGATAGCTCATTGTTCAATATAAAGCCTTGTTGAGCAATGCAAATCTGAGGGAGAACTTGTTGCAAAGATGCAATGTACATTGATTTCTATTTATCACTAACTAGAACAATAAAGTGAAACATTTTGTCTGGCATGAACTATAAGACATAGCTAATTTTAGTATAGCATTTGATATTACAACAAGCCTTGCCTTCAAATTTCTGGCTTACTCCCTATGTCAATGACTGCTGAAATTCAAATTCAAATGCTGCTCTGAATGGTATTACAATGACTGTAAATGGGATCAGCCTTCAGTTACTATTTTTTTTGTTTGTACCCTCATGAACCCAAGCAACGAGCACTCTTATCCACCAGGATACCCTCACTCCAATGAACATAAGTGTGACATTTGTGACAGCCAGATTTAGTGGACAGCCAAATCAGTTGACACTCGGCCGGCGAGTGGACAGTTGATTGTCCGCCGCTTCAAGATGTTGGCCCTGTAATCTTGCAACACGTCGTCGTCGTTCTTGTATTTGTTTCTGAGCTAGATGGCTTGCCTGCTAATATATCCGACTGAACCTAGTCTGGGCTTGTCCTTGATCATCAGTTGTCCTTTCACAACTATCCAATTGTCCCGCATGTGTTTGCATGACCATGCATCACCTCCCGCAGATAGCTTCCTGTGAGAAAATGCTTGCAATGTGGATTTATTAGGACATTGATAAACCGGGTTTCCCAACGCTATTTGTGAAGCGTGGTAAAGGAGCGCATGTATCAATTCTTAGGGTTGAGTTTCAACTTCAACTCTCCCGTCTCCTGTAAACCATGGGCACTGGGAATACACTCTTCTCAACTGTATTCTCCTCGCTGGTTGTGGTGGTTCTGCTCTTGAGCTCCGTCGTAGATGCACGACAATTCAGGAAAAGCGAATTGTTGGTACGGCAGTCGGAAGCTGCCAAGAGGTGGAAGGCATCTTTTGTAGAAAGGATAGAGTCCTCGGGTGGAGTTCAGAATATCACCTTTTCCAACCCCAAAGCATCCCGTACGTCGAAATAAGTTGAGAGGTCGTTGTACTGATTAAGTGCCGTTACTCCTAAAGAATTCTTCGTTGACGGCGCTTCTATACCTGAGGTTGATTTTGATGTGGGTCCGAGCTGGGCCGGCCTTTTGCCTATAAGCGGCAACTCAAATGAGACCCGAAAGGTAAGTTTGTTTGAAGTGTTCGGGAATCCCGATTTAACACCGCCATAGCTCTTCTTTTGGTTCTTTCCTCCCGGACCTGCAGGAAGCCTTGATGACTTAATTTTTTGGACTAACGGCGGGCCCGGATGCTCATCACTCGAGGGTCTGTTGCAGGAGAATGGTGTAAGTTTGGATTAGACCACCTGACATGATGTCGATATCTGACATTCTTATAGCCGATATCATGGAGTTGGGGTCAGGCGAAGCCTACCCAAAACGAATTTAGCTGGACAAATCTATCAAGTGTACTTTGGGTGGAACAACCTGTCGGTACTGGCTTTTCACAAGGAGTGCCTAATATCCGAGTGAGAAGTTTTACTGAAGTCTCCGTAATAGTCCCTGAATTGTTTTTTTTTCATTTCTGGATAGAATGAAGATGATCTCGCCGAACAGCTTGTCGGGTTTCTTCAACAGTTTTTGGAAGTTTTTTCGGAGCTGAAGAACAAGAAATTTTATGTTTCCGGTGAAAGTGTATGTTGCAGCTTTGGTCCATGTAGATCAATCCTAACTTCATTTCATCAAGTATGCAGGAACATATGTCCCATGTAAAAGTTTACCCAGAATCATTCAATAGTATTTACTAATGCTCGTCCATAGACATCGCCAACTACATTCACGAAAACCCTGGTGCACTTGATTTGGATTTGCAGGGTATCTGGATTTCTGACCGTATGTTTCATCTCGTCTGCACTGCAGCACTTGGTCTTCATACATTACAGCTTCGTTGTCATGGGACGTTGTACAGGAACAAATTCCTGCTGTCGATTTCGTACATAAGTATGAAAATGTCTTCGCTCTAAAGTTTGTGTCTATATTTTCCTCCATCATCTTCGTTGTGTTTATCTGTTATTTCAAGTAAAACCGTCATGGATGAGCTCGATGCCATTGCCGAACACTGTAACTACACAGGGTACTTTGAAAAACATGTCACGTATCCACCCAAGGGTCTCCTCCCGCTCCCGGGGACATCGATTTTTGCCGACCGAGGTTGCGACGTCTGGGACATGATTTTCAAAGCGGCGCTTACAGTCAACCCTGCATTCGATATATACAGGATTTTCGATACTTATCCAATTCTCTGGGACGTTCTCGGCTTCCCGTCAGTGTTTGATATACGTTTCATAGATCATTCTCATCTAATGAACTTGCCCAGTGGTTCATTTGCTCAAGTCCAATTACAACCTCTCTACTTCGACAGATCCGACGTCAAACAAGCAATCCACGCACCTAATGTGACTTGGACCGAATGTTCTGACGAAGATGTCTTCCCTCGAGGAGATGGAAGTTTACCTTCCGCTCTCAGTGTCCTCCCAAATGTTATTGAGAAGAACAACCGGACCGTGATTGTTCATGGATTAGCTGATTTCATTCTCATTGCTGAAGGGTAAGTGGTGCTGCCACTCGAGAGCGACGTCTTCACTGTTCTTTGCTTTAGAACGAGGATCGTGATTCAAAAGTGAGTGCACATTAACAGCGTGATGTGGCCCAATGGTGACATACATGATTTTTTTCGCTTAGTATGACCTGTACGTGATCGAACGATGAACAACCCAGTTACCAATCTCATCTTGTCTTTCCTTTAGGGAATGGCAAGCAAGGCTTCCAGACGCCTATTCAAAATGACAGCTTTATCATTGATGGTGTCGGAGCTTTGGGTAATACACACACCGAAAGAGGATTGACGTACTTTGAAGTTGCCCTCAGTGGTCATATGTAAGTCCTTGTGACTACTGAAAAAAGTGCCCCATTGACATATTTCAATAACTAGGGTGCCACAGTTTTCTCCCAAGGCAAGTTGGATAGAGTCCATTTCTGAAGAGTTCATCAATTGACAGGGACTTTCTAGGCCGCTTTCCAGACAATGCAGTATCTGATGGGATTCCGAAACACGCCCTGAACAAGAATGAATAGCAAGTCGATTTTCATGGACCCAAAAGAATACGAATCTTTATGTTTTCCGCATACGGAAATGGGTAGGAAACTACCAACATCCATGTCCGAAACAATGTTTCAAGTTGGAACTGTAGTCTTGTGTAGTTAAGCCAGTGCTCCTGTAGTTTTCGAAAATAAATATTGGTAATCAAGATTGACATTGACAGAACATCGAGCACTTCGAAAACCACCTCACTAACTGGTTCAAGTGTGACAATGAGAAACGTTGGTACAGCTCAAGCTGGTACATCAACTCAGTAATGTTTATTCGAGAAATCAGACAGCTCAAACACCAGCTATTAAGTGTTACATGGTTTAGATCTTATCGGAGGCATAACTATCTATTTTGTGTAATAAAGGATCTACAGAGTGAACACCTCACCACCGTCTCCTCATCCCATACCCTGATGTATAATGCCTTGATATCGGAATTTGGCTTCTCAAACTTGTGCTATATTTAATTATTTTGCCAGGTTCTCATTGAAAATGACTCTGGTTTTGCATATATGTCGTAGGTTGAGAGAAAAATACAATTTAGTCGTAAACTACTACTAAACTGTGTGAGATTAGTTTCGAATCACATCATCCTAAATTATAAACCCTTCTCTGACTTGCTACCACATTCTAGATAGCCAGGATGATATTCATTCTAAATCTCATGACCATCCTTGATCAGTCCTCCTACTTTACCAGGCCACTTGATATCTGGGTTTCGCTCTGGAGTGTAACCAATCTTCCTTGCCTCCCCTATTTAGTCAAGAGGATTGTGACAAGGTTGAAAGTGCACCCTGGCTCATCTAACAAATCCAGAACCCCGAGTTGATATGACTCGAATACGGACTCAGTCTTACAAAGGTAGTGTGAAGAACTGAGATGTAACCACCGATCGAGGGTCCTTTTATATCTGAGAATGCAAAAATTGAAAGAAAAAAACTTGCCAACCATACTCGCGCCTTTCAAAGAGATGTCTATCCTATTTTCCAGCAGCACTGTCTGCCAAGAGTCAGATAGAATCAACCAAGGTGTTGCGACAACTACGGGCTAACCCAGTCAACAGGCCATTTCAAAATAACCCCAGTCTGACCGAGCACATTCGAGAAGATGAATTCGGGGAATTGACTACACTATATACATTCTGTAAATTACAATAAATAAGAGAACGCAAAGTCTCCAATCGCCTCTCCAGCAGGGAACACCTTAAAAACCCTCATACCTGTTTATTTATAAATCATCCGGATCTGTAACCTCTTCTACAAAATTCTTCACTTGTTCCATTAATTCCCTCACGACGCCATCTCTCTCCCAGTCCATCCGATGCCTCCAAACACTTTCAAGACATGTCGCACGCAATTGCTCAAGTTGCTCAATATTCAGCGGTGCAGTTGTCTTTGTCAGTCGCTGATGAAGTTCTGAAAGCAGCATCTCATCAACGTGAAATTGGGGAAGAGGAGTAGGCGGTCGTTCAACGATCACAGGTAAAGGATCTTGGATAGCGATGGGGAGAAGTTCAGGAGTCTTTGTTCGACTAAGAGATGTATGCTGTCGCGGTGATGGCGTTCGGAAACTCCCATGTCCATGAAGATGATCTACGACTTGCGGAAGAATAAGGAACGGATCACTGTTCGTTGTCACAAGAGGCGCAGGAGAAATTGAAGAGACGTCGGATTCTAGTTGAGAGTCAAGGGGATTGAATACCAATGGAGCTGGCAACGAGGATGAAGAGGCATTCATCGCAACTGTAGAAACGGGCTGCTTAGTCACAGGACTGGCAGCTCTACTCGCTCTGGGGGTCCCAAGCACATTCTCCGTCGGCGGTATTGGATTCAACAAGGTCGGGTCAAAGCCACTTGAAGGTACGGTATCGACGATCATAGGTTCTAGCACTGTAGCAGCAGAAGCATCTCCAAGGGTTTGAATAGGTTGCGAAGGCTCTACGACTTCCGTTGACGCTGCAAAATGGACGGATCTCACATGGGTGGCTTGCCCTGCCTCCTCGAAAGAGACCCTCTCATTCTCTTCAGTAGACATTCTCGATCTCTTCGACTCTCTTTCCTGTTCGTCTTCACCTTGCCCATCTTCCTCACCCTCATGCGAACTTCCAGCACTTGCTCCCCTCTGCCTTTTCAGCCTCCTTTCAAGTTTGACAGGATCCATAATGGAAATTTCCAACGTCTGGCCTGGTATCCTTGTGCTTCTCCTTGTAACCGCTTCCTCTTTCTCCTTTTCCGTCTCCTTTTCCTTCCCCTTCTCCTTGTTCTTCCGACGTTCTTCTCTCCGCTGACGCTCACGAACAGCCATTCTCTCACACTCAAGTTTGAAAGCTGGATCAAACTCCTGAATGCTAACCTGCGTAGCAATAAGCATAGCTTGAGCTTTATACATCCGGTCCATATCTTCGAAAGCACGAAGTTCACTGTTCTGAACGATCTTCGATATATCATCGAGAAAATCTTGAGGTGTAAGGTATCGTCCTCTGTATAAGTCAACATGCATCTTCTCAAGGTCGACATCATGTAACAGAGGCGCAGCAATTGGGGCAGAATCGATGTCCATATCCCCATTAACTACACCTTGTTGGCACTGCTGCTGATCAACAGCCTCCCTTATACCATTAATATGAGGAACAGCTTCCGTATTCACCTCCGGGGCTGCAGCTGTAGTTGTCACAGTCACCGTTGTAGTCGCCACCTCGGTCTGAGTATCAATCACTTCCGAGAAATTATAATTATACTCTTCCTAGAACTCAAGTCAGCAACCTGTTCAACCCAGTCAGAGTAGATATTTTGTTCACCGAAGCCCTCTTAGTAAATCTCTTAAACTTCCGTTTCAACTCTGTAAGAATTGGCCCCAGTCGATATTTTAATAGCGTTGTCGTTTTATGATCATTCGCAGCTTGCAGCGCCAACTCCGCCTCTGTAGGTTTTCTGGGCTCCAATGGCGGAGCAACAGGCAGTTCCTCTAAAGCTCTTTTTTTCCTCTTGATGCCATCTGAGAATTGAGTCGGCGGTCGCCGGATATCATTGATAAGTGGAGCAAAGAATGCTTCCCTTTGATCCTCCGTTGGAGATTGTACAAGTATACGGTTATTTTTCGCATGACCAAACCATTGTTTGACGTCGCACGGGAGTTGCGAGTACGGGCCATCAATAAGGGCAAGGAGAAGGATGGGTTCGGATGGAGATAAGGTATCAAGCATCGCACGGACGGTGGATCGTGTTGTCTCAGTCACGGCAGCACACCAACTAAGGAGGGAAGGAATGTAAAGAATTGACGGTTGATGACGCTTGGCCTCCACAAATAGCTGTACAACAGCAGCTTCTGCAGTCTCAGTCCAAGTTCAGTATCACATCAGATATCAGTGATCGACAGGGACATACTCGTGTGGAATCTCCCAAAAGGGTACCGAGCTCCAAAGTCTGCACATGATAGCCTTCTAGATGATGTAGCGCAGCGGCACCGATGTAATTCTGACCCATCCCAACAGAGCCATGAATCAGTATCCGTGGACGATAGACACGTAATGTTTGCATTGCTAGTAAAAGTCAACTTTGGTGGTATGCCGTTGGGTAAATCATACATACATTGAGAAAACATCTCACGGTCCAAAGCACCATCTTCGCCACCCTCATCTTCAAACTCAGCTTCTTCCAAGGCACTGAGTTTCTTCTCCAAGGGCAAAACTTTATTAATGGATTCCTTGACTTTCTCTAGGGTATTCTCGAGAAGCGGTATAAATTGTTGAGGAAGAGGATTAGCAACCGAAGATGATGATCGGGCAGAAGAAGGCACAATTTCTTAATTTCCGAATTAACTTAGCTACCGCAAATGAGGGAAAAACCTACTTTTAGTGGAAATCATGAAATCTCGGAGCTGAATATTGATTGACTCAGGTTTGAGCAAGAGCCTCTCCGTTGACTTGTAAATCTGGGGATATCTACGTTGCACAGCGTTCAATGCTGCCTCCGTGCACAAGGCCTGCCATGGTTAACTATCAACTGAACGCTCAATCACAGGGGAGCGCCACGTACCCGCAAGTCAGCGCCTCCATATCCCTTGGTTAATTTCGCTAACCCCTTCAACCGTTCCTTCGTTTGCTCTTTCGTTTGCTCATCTCCTTCTTCTTGCCCCCAGCCCGACCATCCCTTTGTCATAATCCTCAAAATCTTCTCTCTGGCATCCAATCCCGGTAACGGAAAATAAAACTCCCGATCAAATCGTCCAGGTCGCCTCAGAGCAGGATCAATAGCATCAGGACGATTGGTCGCCCCAATGACAACGACTTGCCCTCGACCATCCATACCATCCATGAGTGCGAGTAGTGTACTCACGATAGAAGCATGAATCTGATCTTGTTTGGAAGAGCGAACGGGTGCCAGACCGTCAATCTCATCAAAGAAGATGATCGAGGGCTGAGAATTTCTGGCTTCCTCGAATAGAAGACGTAGCTGACGTTCAGCTTCACCAACCCACTTCGATAAACAATCAGCACCTTTGCGCATAAAGAAGGCTATCGGTAAAAACGAGTCATCAGAGAAAAACGAGGCAGAACAAAAAAGAACTTGCATATTGAACGCCCATTTGAGCGACAACTGGCCGCGAGGGCTCTAGCCAAGAGTGTCTTACCAGTTCCAGGAGGTCCATGGAATAAAACACCGCGAGGTGGGGTCACACCGAATTGCTGGAAGATTTCAGGATAAAGCAGAGGAAGGAGTGTCATTTCCTTCAACGAGTGAATGTCTAAAGGGAAAAAAACTAGGCCCAGAGGCACAGGTGTGGTGTCGATCAGACTCACGTTCGTCGAGACCTCCAACTTCGTCAAAGGTAACATTCTGATTCACACCGAGGGGATCGGCATCAGCCAAGGCTATTGTGGTGTCAGTATATGCAGTTTTCTATGGCAACGCAAGAAAAGTACCCGCATCACCCATCCTTCCAAGGTTAGACGGTGTACCAGCAGTGGCAAGGTCGCCGGCAAGCATGCCACCAGCAGCCGGAGTACCGAAAGGATTCAAGTTAAATGGTTGTTTTCGAGGTGTTCTTGTTGGATAGTCCGAATCCTGTGGTGTATGAGATCAAGTATGAGATGGAAGGACGCAGGACCTACGGAGTCATCACCTCCCATACCCATCCAACGTCCAAGTTCTGCACCACCAGCACTCCAACCAGGGCCTGTTTTCTTCACCTTACCATATCCACCTTTATTACCAGCATTTCGAGTTCCGTTAACCTTGGGTGGTGGCCGAGACATTTCTTCAAGAGGAGGAGGAATAGCGTAATTAATCTTTTGACGCTGACGGAACGAGTATGGTTTGCCATCCTTGTCAAGCTCGGGTTCAGGATCGGGCTCGGGTCTAGCCACAGGTTCCATGGTGATTTCAAGGTCGGAAGTGCCCATGGTATCTTCGTTATCGACAGAGCCATCTGCATCAAGAGATGAAGGTTCTGAATGGTCGATATATTGATCATCTTCCTTTTTCTCGCGGACACGATCACCCATACGTGCAGGATATCGGGAATGTCTTTTAGGTGGCGGAGGCTTTGAAGGTTTGAGGAGTGTAGTCGCCCTGCGAGGTCGGCTGCGGAGTGAGTACCCCGCCGAATCTTCAAGCTTTTCTTCTTCATCATCAATGACGAAATTATCCAGATTGCGCGTCGGCCTCCTGAGACGGCGTGGAGGACGTTCTTCCTCATCCTCGTCGTCTCCATCAGCCTGCTCGACCTCTATGTGTTCGTTGAATAAATCCTCTGCGCCACCTCTCAGGCCATCAATTTCGTCGTCCGATTCTTTGTAGGAAGTATGAGTAGTTCTTCTTCCACGCTGTGTGACCATGAAGGCGGGTACTCTAGACTGTTTGTTGCTGTCCTGGTCCCTATCTGGAGGAGCAGAAGAGTGGTCGCTAGCATTGTACTCGGAGCCGGAGAGCGGATTACTGTCCGACTTGTATCTGTTTCGAGTGAGCACGGGCATAATCTTGTAGAAGCTGTTTGCAGGTAGAGTGACGGTGTGAAAATGTGTCAAGGTCAAGATGTGACACTGTCACGGTACAGCAAAGTCTTGAGAGGAGCCGCAATTGTGCTCTTTGTACGGGTCGTTGTCTTCGTTGTCGCCGGTGCAGACAACGAGCTCGAATTACGAGATGGTATTATATTGTCTGGGTATTGTCTGGACAAGAGCCAGGAGAGGTGGCTATGCTTCTTTGTCCCTGTTTGTTCTCCATCTTGTTCCGCTTGCTTTCCGCGTGGACTGAACCGCTGCTGGATGTCCGGCACCACGACCGCTGCTGGAGTGATCTCGAATGGTCTGTGCATGGTGTTACTATCTGCACATATATGTTGTCTATGCCTGCCTCGGCCTAATTTAGTCCCACCTCATGGGTGGTCTTTGTCACCTGTCTGTCTCTGCCTCCCACCTTCCACCTTCACTTCTGGCACCCATTGCAGGTAATTTCCTGACAGACTTGAGGTACATATAACCTGCTCAGAGGCACTGGTTACACAAAGAAGCAGGCCCGAGAGAATTCCGAAGCGCTGGGCACCGTCGTGAACGATGTGCGCGGATTTTCTGGCGCAGAAACTAAGCATATGAACGTCAAAAGCAAGAAAAATCAAAGGCTTTTTTACAAACTCGCCCTCCTCGAAGATGGCGACGTGACATCTTCACTGTGACAAACGCTAGTCACATCAAGCACGTGGCTATTTTTTTTGAAACACGTGTAGTGATAGGACATGCAGTAAGTATTGCATTGTACATAAAGGTATATCATAGCAGTGAAATAACAAGCATAAAAACAAATGATCATGTAATTGTGAAACAGCATTGAGCAGCTAACAAGCCTGGAGTCGCTGCCGAAGCTCAATAACCTGTGGTACTGTCAGGGTCGCAATCTCTTGGCTCTCTTTTGGGTGCACAGTTAAGTAATGGTTGCGCAGATCATCCCAAGATGCATTATTAGCAAAATCTGCCACCTGTATAGTGTCGAAATTCCGTGTCTTTTGCTGATTGACACTGAGATTGAAAATGAATACATATAGTCTTCCAGAAAAACAGAAAAACAAAAACCTACTGGCAAGCTCTACAAAACACTCTTCCATTGTATGGAATATACAGAATATCGACATGATCAAAATCAATTTCGCCTATCTTGCCAAGAGGGTAGTGTTGACTAAGCTCCTCGTGTGGGTGAGAGGCGTCTCGGGTCGAACACAGACTAGATGACTCCAGATTTGTGACTCGGCCGTGATCGCGCTGTGGTGGCAAAGAACGACCAACAAGTGTGACATCGAAACAGTCATTGACTCCTCGTGGAAGGAGATAAGGATCCGCAGTCTTACACCGTGGATAACCGCTCGAAATTGGCTCAGCACGAAGAAGAGAGCGGGATATCGAATTTCGGCGAAGAGGTCCAGCAGAAGAAAAAACCTGCACAAACTCAGTGCAGTCACCAGAAAGCGACGACACAGATGATGATGTTTTGACGGAAAATACTCCGAATTTTTCTCTAAATGCATCCTTCTCCTCAGCCACCCGACGTAGATCTCGTTCGACAGCCTCAGCAGTCATGACTGAGATAGTGCTGAGCTCAAACTGTATTCGCTCGACACATCCGCGACGAGCATTTCTCAAGCTGGGGCCGCGGCCATTCGTAGCAGGGTTCGATAGCGTTTGGGTAGGGCGATGGAAAGCGCGTGCATAGGGGATAGAGCTATAGCGGGCTACTCGGCGAATCAATTGACCCCGATTGATGGGGACGACAGAATCATCAATCGACCATGTGGTCTGTGGAGTTGGGAAGGTCTGACGAAAGACCGGCGCTCCCGGCACAGGAGGCCCAAAAGGGTGTTGGTCAGACTTGTCTACAGTCTGAACCAGCAGATGAGTAGGGCATTTGGAAAAGTACTGGAGGACACTACCTTTGACCCATGCAAAGTATAGACTGCCCGAGTGGATGAAGAAGTAGGCGAAGACATAGCGTTCGTCAAAAAATACACAAGCCAGTAATTCTAGAAAATAGAGAGTGTGATATTCACTAGGATACCAGCCAGTGGTAAACAGCAGGATAGGGAGTCATCGTTGGCCTTGAACGAGTATTAGTAGTAGTCTCTTCGCTTTGAGAACTCATCCTAGCGGCAGATGAAAACAAAAGAACAATCAAACCAACACCGGCACCACCTTGAGCTCGAACAATTAGAATGCAACCAGTCGTTATTGTTCACGAGGCAAATTGTCAGACGTCCCCACTGTCCATCATTTTTCCGCATAATGGTTGAGCTTTTCCTTCACACGCCGGAGATTATCGAGGAAATATTGCCTTATTCTGATGACAACGGATACATGCATTGGAAGTTATTACCATGAACAATTGCGATAAGAAGGATAGGAGAGGCTGACTATTTATTTGCCATGTGACACATTTTGCTTCTGTTGCAAGCAATCTGCCAAGACAAGGCTCTTCCCGAAACATGCACTATCCCATATGGTAGTTTTAGCCACTTTGGGAGTCCTGCATAGCCACTTACGGTGTTTTGGTCACTTTCAAAGATAACGACATTTGAAGCGCAGAAGTCACTTCTGAGAGCAATAATTCTATCCATATATTATATGGTGTATTCTGCAGTTGAATATATAAAAATACTGAGCGTTTGTGCTTCAGGATAGCGATCTTGTACAATCTGCTCTCATTACCCAATTTGGGCAGGGAGCTGACCAACGTCACGCTTTGCCATTGATCCTAATTAACGCGTCGAGTTCAGCATGCCCTCTGGCTCATCAGGCTCGACGCAAGTGACGGGCTACTGAAGACCCGGAATATGAAATCAAGATTCAGGAGGCTGTGGATGGTCAAGAGTATCCGGGCAGCGGCAACTACTTTAGCAGAAAATGTGTATACTACAGCATACCTATATAGTTGAATACTTGACTTGCTGCCTTCCCAAAAGGTTTCATTGTCGTGTCGATTCTCATGCGGAGTTTGAAGTTGTTGATGCTGTTCCTAGGCGTGACTGAATGTGACCGACTAAAATGTGTGAAAGGGGCTAAAACCACATGGGAAAGTACAACAATCAAGATATGACCTAGACTGAGCTGAGATCGGCTTTCAAAAAGAAATACCACAAGAGTAATTTTCAAACATTATTTAATATATAGATGTTAGCTTCTGAGAAGGCCCTCGGACACCGCGGACTGCCACCGAGCCCCGCGTTACAAATTGTTGATTTTTTTAAAAAAAGAAGGCCCTCGGATTTTTCCTGCCGGGTAGCTCGATATCACTGATGATCAAAGATATGATCTCTCCCCGATAAGGTATACACAACTTCAGCGAACAGCAGTACTGGTGCTGTGAGCTTACTCCCAACATGCCCCAAATCAAACTCGAAGACACTGTCAATACTTCATTTGACTATGTCATCGTTGGCATGATACCTATCTGCCCTGCAAAAGCTCACAACTAATTTATTATCTTACAGGAGCAGGTGTAAGTTTGATCAAGCATGCTTGAAGATCTGTCGTTTGACGATCATTTTGCCCGATCAGACCATCGGACTGACTTTAGCAGCGCGCTTAACTGAAAATGCAAATATATCTGTGCTCATTCTTGAGGCTGGGGAAGAAAAGCTAGATGATCCTTTGATCAGTAAGTGTGAATTGAACCTATCCAATAAGCATCGGTCTGATGTGGAATAGTGCATATCGGTCAATTTGGAGGCACTTTTGGACAAAAGGAGTATGACTGGTGTTTAAAGACGGTACTGCAAAACATTGAACCTTAGATGTATCTGTTGCTGACTCGAAATAGACCCCTCAGATACATGCTCACAATAACTCATACAATTGGCCAAGGTCAGCAAAAGCTTCTTTATTCACTATCCAGAGATTGACCCATGACAAGAGGGCGAATGACGGGTGGAAGTTCCGCAGTCAATTTTATCACCTACAATAAGCCTTCTAAAGAGGACATAAATGGTGAGTCAGGCACTATGCCCAGATTTCGATTATTTACGGAAAACAGCATGGGAGCAGTTGGGTAATGAAGGATGGAATTGGGACAGGTTCAACAAATACATGGAGCGGGCCGTGACGTAAAGCCTATATTTTTTATCGGTATCCTGGAGTTCTCGCTGATATACTGCTTTCAGATTCACGCCGCTAGACGTCTCCGAAGAGGAGCATGTAAGGAGAGGAACACCGGACTCAATCAGGCAATTGGGAGGGAAATCATTAGGCAATGGTATCAAGCAAGCCCTTCGATCCTAGTACATGTATGTTTATTTCAGGTTAGGCCCTATTCAAGTTTCGTACCCTCCCACCCGCACGGATGTCGATATACAAGTACAGCGTACGTTCCAAGCCCTGGGTATTCCTCTGGCTCCCGCTCCCGTATGTTGTTTTCACATTTTGACTGGGTCGCATTAATCGTCCTGCTTCAGCTGAATGGCAATGTCTGTGCTATCCCTGTCCTATTTGTCACGGAAGGTTGGCTCTGACTTTGATCTTCAGCCCAACGGCGTTGTCCTTGGCCCCATGACTGTCGACCCAAAGACAATCCAACGGTCTTTTGCTGGTAATGCTTACTGGCAAACCAACTCTGCGAGGCCTAATTTGAATATGTTGACTGGTGCCCATGCATGTCGCTTGGTGACTACTCAGATGGGCGCAGAGCTCGTCATCACTGGTGTTGAATTTTCCCACAAAGATGGCGGAGAGGAGGTCTTCACAGCCAAAGCGTCAAAGGAAGTAATTCTGAGTGCTGGGTACGCCGTCAAACGTCGTCCTTTCTTTTTATAACACGACATCTCAGAGCTCTTATAACGCCTCAACTTTTGGAGCTCTCAGGAATCGGGCGACCTGATGTTCTCGAGCGAGTTGGGATCCCTGTCAAGTTAGCACTGGAAGGGGTCGGAGAGAATGTTCAAGAACACATTCATGCTCCTGTTGTCTACCGTATGTGTTTTGTAGCCATGGAGGATATCACAAAATCTGAAATCTGAACCAAGAGCTGAAGGATGGTTTGCCTGACGAGACTTACGATGTCCTTTTTGACCCTGAAGCAGCCAAGAAACACAAGGAGCTTTTGTATGTTCACTTTGTTGCCGGTCTCTGATGCTCCGCCTTTATAATGACAAACTTAGTACCAAGGGTGAAGGGGTGTTTACCATGGGAGTTGTGAGCTTCATATTTGCTCCATTGTCTTCTTTATCTCCCAAGGCACAAGAAATCAAGTCAGAAGCTCGCAACAATATTGAATCTGAAATAGCAGCAGGAAAATATGCACCATCACTCATCGAACAATACAAAATCATCTTTGATCGCTTTGACCAAGTGCCATTGTGCGAGATTATTGGGTTCCCAGGCTACTATGGTGGTAACAGTGCGCAATGTCTCTTTGATGCTATAGTAGATGTTTAATCACGCCAACCGTACAGATCCACCTGTACCTGGAAAGAAATATTATACATTTGCTGCGGCACTAAATGGAATGTTTTCCAGAGGTACAATCGTAAGTCCTTACTTCCACCAGGGTCTTAGAGATCTGTATTCAATAGCCATTAGCATATAACGACTTCGGACCCAACCGTGCAGCCAGCTATGGATCCTCATTACTTTGAACATGGCGTTGGTTAGCTGTTATGTTAATCTCATAATTCACACTTGGCTCACTTTCAAATGATGGGACATAGATCTCAAGAGTTTTATTGAACTGGTAAAATTCTGTAGGAAGATAGCCGATACATTACCTTTCAAAGATTATATTGGTCAGTTGCTTATTTTCTCCCACATAGCAGCTGCAATGTTATTTTTTCCCAGACAAGACTACTTTTGAACTGAATCCCGGGGCTGATTTCTCGGAAGACAAGGAAATTGGAGGTGCATTCCGTCTTTCATCAGCCTCGGCCAACAACTGAAAAGTTCAAATATGGCATAGATTACCTCATTAAACACCTTAGCTCAACCTTCCGTGAGTTTATTATGATTGTTGATGAGGAGATCATTCAATTCTTCTGGATTATTTCAGATACGACTGGAACTGCATCTATGTTACCTCTCGAGAAAGGTGGTGTTGTGGATACTAGGCTAAAGGTAATCAGATAAAAACATCCGACCCCAGTATAATTACATAATTTTGAAGGTATATGGCACAAAGAATCTCCGTATCGCTGATTTGTCGATCGTACCACTTATTGTTGGTTCGCATACTCAATGTAGGCCTCATTATAACCTTGAAAATAACTGTGCTGACTACATCCCACCACAGCTATTGCATACGGCATCGGCGAGATTGGTAAGGCAATGCCAATGATCGATTTATTTAATATTTAATGATCCTCTAGCTGCGGACATCATTCAAGGTATCGCATAAACTTCCTTGGTACCAAATAACGCCCAGTTCATATCTACAAATAACTTTGTCGAATCATTCTCCAATCACAGCTCATCAGATTGCCTTTCAAAATGTTTGTCTCGTTCAGAGGTCAATCGACGCAACCAGTCTATGATTGCTTCATTGACTGGTTCTGAGTTCTCAAGATGGACCCAATGAGCTCCTTCAATGAACTGTATCTTTGTCAACACTCTCTGATCTCAGTGATTTGATGAATGCCACATGCCTTGACCTCCAGGTTAGGAAGATAGGCTGCGCTATTAAACAGCTCCATTATTTCTTTCCAATCAGCGACGGGATCCTGTTACATTTGATCGTTAGTTATTCGGAATAGAATAGGGATCGATGGACCTCCGTTGGTAGAATTGATAGGACTGGTTGTGGAATGGTGAGATTTCCTTGGCTTTGGTCAAACGTGTAAGAAAGGCGTCGATTCTACGGTTGCAAATTTCTCGAAAATCAATATTAGATCTGGACGTTTGATGGACGTATCACCTCGTCGGTGTAGAAGCCTAAAGCTAGCAGGGACTACCCCATGAATTCGAGACCATTGACCAGAATAAACACTGCTTACTGTAAAGAAATTGTGAATGTTCAAAGGCTGCTACAAGGTAATCCTCTTCTTGACTGCTTAGGAACGGAATAGGAATCTCAATATCAAGTAAGGATACCGATTCAGATCAGGAAAGTCGATGAGCTCACTTCTTGGACATCTTTCCATGCATCCAAATACGAGGTCTCACTCTTTAAAAAATTGTCTGGAGGAGGGCTAGAAACCGTACGGTAAGTCGCTCTCAGGCTTCTCCTTGTATCTTTACCAAGTTCTTTCGCTGCATCGATAGTCCTCTCATTGAAATACACTTGATATGCCAGACTTGGAAAGATTGGAACCAGATCCTTGACAGGTGTGTAGTTACCTGCATTAGGCAAGTACTGAAGGAAGGATGTTCAAGGATTAGCAGGCGCATTGTCAAGAATGTGACATACAGGAATGGTAATGCCAATAACACCAAAAAATATATCAGGTCGCATACGGGCAGCCTCGTAGCATGGTTGCACTCCCCAGTCGTGTCTGTGATATACCATGGGCCGAGGGCTTCAATCATGAATGATATAAATACACACCCCATGCAAGTGGCGGATGTCACGTTCTCATGGTCGAGGATGCACATCATGTCTTGTACGAGATCTCCCATTGTATGTGAAGACTTTGGGTCATCAGGGTGAGCAGAATTCCCGAAACCACGGATATCTGGGACCAGAAGACGGTAGTTCTCATTCTTCCACATGTAATCATCAGTTTCCATCAGAACGACGTAATTTATTGCGAATATTCACTTGTAAAACAGTTATCTGCCTGGCCCAAGTACTCCAAACGCTTGGCCATCCGTGCATCATTATGATAGTAGTTTGGGAGGGATAACCAATGTCAACATAACCTGGATATATAATTTAGTCAATATGCCCTACTGACGAGGAAATGACGATGGATATACTCAGCTGGATCCGAACTTGCTTTGGTGTCGGAAGGCGGCGAACAGTGGGGCATAGCACGGTTTTTCGAGGATATTGATTCGGATCCAAAGCGAGAATATGATGGACGGACAGAAAAGTTATGAATATGCAAACGAGGAACCTCATCATTTGTTGAGTTCAGAACGAGCAGCGAAATAGTGGATGACTTCCCGTAGGCAATCTAGGCAAATCTGTGTTAAATAGATTCCCCTAGAATGCTCCATGCCGAGATGCCGAGCACGAATTTCAAATTAGGGGGGTCTCCCAGACTTCCCTAGATACAGTGATCTGGACAGGGGTCTGGACCCCTTGCCAGACTTCCCTAGATATTTTCTAGCCTTTTATGGATAGTCAGATCAAATTTATGTACCATATCCAGAATTTTTCCTGATGGCATCTACTATGGAATGGAGATGGATATAGACTTACAATTT
This sequence comes from Leucocoprinus sp. KB1807203, assembly GCA_019327925.1. Taxonomy (NCBI): domain Eukaryota; kingdom Fungi; phylum Basidiomycota; class Agaricomycetes; order Agaricales; family Agaricaceae; genus Leucocoprinus; species Leucocoprinus sp. KB1807203. Next base: position 65,770 of record JAHTMQ010000235.1, on the reverse strand, counting down.
CTTTTGCTGAGGAGTTACAAGTTTCTCCTCTATCAGTTCCATATGTGCTAATTCCCAAGAAAATGACAGTGGAAGTCTCATTTTGCAGCATTGCCATTAAGCATCACATTCCTGAATGGTATGATATATAATGCCAAGTATTGCACAACTTGCAAGCAATAGCTCATCCTTAGGGTAACTCAAGAATTCATGATTTGTTGCAATATGTGTTGCAGCACAAAACAAGACATGTGTGTGTGACATAGTGACATCACATCTAAGGAGTGTTGCTAAGAGAATTGTATTTTTTCCAGATTTCCTCAGACCATGGAATAAGGTTTATGTAACACTTCTAGATTTTCCTAGAATTGATGAATGGTCCAGATATCTGTGATGATATTGATGGTATCACATAAAATCCTATTTTTGACAAGTAGGTTAGATTTCATATCAAAATGTTTTATCTAGATAAAAATAAATGGATGTAGTAGAGGAGAGACTCATTATACATTTGCAATGAGTTTCCTCCCATTGGATGACTTTCCATAGAAATCTGATCCATGTCAAAGGAATAGGCTTTTGAATAATAGTTACTACAGTTATATTATATTTTATATTTCCTTATCACTTAAGTGTCATGAGTTGCCTTGACTATAAGGGGACTACACTAAAGTTCACTCCTGACACACTAGTAGTAGCCCATCAGAGCAACCCTAAACTAATTATCTATTAGCACCTAACATCTAGTTAGTTTAGCTCACTCCTCTACTCCTGACCTTGACTACTAAGACATCTCTGTAAGGGCAACCAGAGCAGAGCAACTCCTCCAGAAGAAACCTCAGTCTATAAATATACTCTAGAGACATTACAACTTACCTCCAGGAGAAACCTCAGAGAATAGGATGGGGCTCCTGGAGGGTAATTGTTATAAGACAACTCCTAAAAAGGAAACCATTTCTCATACATTCATCAACTTGATGGGAAACATCCAAGAATACAATGCAGGAAAGATATAAATAGTGTAGGAGGATTATATAAGATATAGATAGTTCTTAGTAAGGGTCATATAATTATGGGAGATAGGTACACAAACCATCCAATATTTGTATAAGTACCTTACTACAAATGGCTACTTACTAATTTGTGAGTTGATGATTTGATAATCAAAAGGCTCAAAAAAGCAAAGTTTAGACAGTAGCAAAAGATATTGTTAAGTCTGGGGTTTATCCTCAGACATACAGTTCTTAAATACATGATTATAGTGGTCTGTGTACCAGAACAGCCTACCATATAATCACTATCTATTGTTTTATATATAGGAGTGTTATTGTTCTTGAAATAGAGATAACATAACCATCTTAGGGCAGTCCTTTGTTCTATTCAAGAATAGATGATAATCTATGGATAAAGATCAGTATTATATGCTGTCACAAACTTCATTCGGACCATAACTCCAGGAATACTTGACTGATTTCAACAATCTAGATGGCCACCAAAAGCCCTTAAGAAGACCTTTCAAACGGTACCAAAAACGTCTCAAAGCGATCAGTATTCACTGAGTTATCAGCAGATCAGTCAGTGATTACCAAGTCACCAGACACTAAATCACCGATATCTCAGGAACCGCTTAACGTAATCGTTCGCTTCAACAACCATCGTGAAGCTCTCTTCAATGCGCTTCTTTAGGCTATAAATAGATCCCGAGGCGATAAGATCCCATGGAGATACAAGGTCCTCAATGTTTGCACATGACACTGATCTTTACCCATAGATTATCATCTGTCCTTGAATAGAACAAAGGACTGCCCTAAGATGGTTATGTTATCTCTATTTCAAGAACAATAGCACTCCTATATATAGAACAATAGGTAGTGATCATGTGGTAGGCTGTTCTGGTGCACAGACCACCACAATTATGTATTTAAGAACTGTATGTCTGAGGATAAACCTCAGACTTAACAACATCTTTTGCTATTGTCTAAACTTTGCTTTTTTGAGTCTTTTGATTATCAAATTATCAGCTCACATATCAGTAAGTGGCCATTTGTGATATATGCAAACATTGAGGACCTTGTATCTCCATGGGATCTTATTGCCTTTGGTTCTATTTATAGCCAAAAGAAGCGCATTGAAGAGAGCTTCACGATGGTTGCTGAAGCAAATGATTATGTTAAGCAGTTCCTGAGATATTGGTGATTTAGTGTCTGGTGACTTGGTAATCACTGACTGATCTGCTGATAACTCAGTGAATACTGATTGCCTTGAGACATTTTTGGTACTGTTTGAAAGGTCTTCTTAAGGGCTTCCAGTGGCCATGTAGATTGTTGAAATCAGTCAAGTATTCCTAGAGTTATGGTCTGAATGAAGTTTGTGATATATCTAAAACACTGTACTCTCTTCACTACCTCTTGCCTCCTCACTTCTACTCTCTCTCTTATACTGCATCTCATCACCCTGCTTGCCAACACTTCAAACCTATTCTAGGAAACCAATTTCCCCTTCTTCTCCTGATTTCTGTTTCTATAGTTATGGGCCAGGTGTCTGAACTTTTTACAACACCAACATATTCTCCCTTTCCTTTCTTCTAATTCTGCTCTTAGTTTAGTGAGAGTATGCTTTTGGTTGAGCAGGCCACTCATAAGAGAATTGTACTAGGATTGAGATATTGTGTTGATGCCTCAATGATATAGAATGAATAGTTGATCTTGCTAGTTATACTATGTTTACTGGGGTGCAAGATCTTCATCCAGCCAGAGTCCTATTGCCCTACTAACTACTGCCTTAATACTAGGGTTAAACTATCACCCAACAGATGAAATCCCTAATCTAGACAGCCTCCTAAGAAGTAACTGTCAATTCTCTGCATATACAAGTTATAATAGACTTTCAGTACAAGGTTTATACTAAGAACAGTACATGTGTCCACTAAACACCACTTGATTGCAAGGTCAGATCTCAGTGCCGATATCCAAGCTTAGTATTGTACTTCCACCTGTGGTCCCTAACTGACTGCAAAGTCCCCTTAAGCCAAGGGCCCAGTTATATATGGAGGTGACTGGTGATCGTGGTGACTACTGGTTGAGAGTTGTTGAGTTTATGAGAGTAAAGATGAGCAAGGTCCAAGGCAGACAGTACTCTAGATGTAGGATTAAGTTCTAGTGTAAGACCTTAGACTGTGATGACTTAGATCCACTTCTAATCTAAGTTGACAAGGAGAACTCAATAGAGTCCTCATTCAATTGCTATACACTACTTATACACATTCTGTTGTTTACTTTTATTTATAAAGTCCTATGCATCTCCTTTGAGTTATTTCCTTCCATGCATTTATTGATTTCTTAATTAAATAAAAAGAAAAAGAAAAGAAATATAAATAATAACTTAGCTATTGATCTCCTAATTAAAAGAAAAGAAAAGGAAAAGAAAAATAAATAATGACTTAGCCATTTGGCTGAGTCATAATACTACCCCCCTTTCAAGATTTCTTGTCCCAAGGATTTTTCTAACAACTCATAGTAGAGATTGCAGATGTTCTCCATTTTGTCATTATCTTCTTCTATCCACTCCTTGAGTCCTGAATTTTCTTGTCCAATTTCTTCTTCTTTCTCCTTAATTGTTTCTATTATTCTTTGTCCTCTTACTCTTACTTCTTTCTATTGTCTCCAATTTCTTTCCAACCTTGCCTAGTATTCTTTATCATATCTTTTATCTGTCTAACTAAATAGCTTTCTTGCTATAAATTGCCCCAGCAGTTTTTCTCTCCTAAATGTTCCTTCTTCTCTTTCCTGTCTTCTGACATCTTCTATATCTTGCTGATATTCTGTCTCAAATTCCTTGACTGCTTTCTTTGCATTCTCCATGTTTTCTACCCCTTCCCAAGTATCCAATTCTGCTGTGAATCCTTTCTACTATACTAAATACTTGTCTTTGCCTCTAATCCATTGTTTATTCAGTATTCTCTTGACCTCCTATTCTTTTTCTCCTTCAATTATTACTAAAGTCGGTTCTTCCTTCTTCTGCCTCTCTACTTGCCCTATATATCTATATATCCTACTGATATTTACTACTAGATGCATCTTGATCATACTAGATAACTCCAATTCAACTGCATTTGCTGATACAATCTTCTTTACTTTGTAAGAGTGTTATAAGATAGTTCCCAGAAAAGAAACTATTTCCCACACATTCCTTAACTTAGTGGATAATATTTAGGAGTATATTGCAAGAGGGATATAAATAGCATGGGAATGCTTATATAAGATATGTACAGTTATTAGTAAGGGTCATGTGATTGTGAGAGATAGATGCACAGACCAATAGACATTTGTATAAGTAGTTGTACAATCTAATGGAGAACTCTACCGAGTTCTTTCTAAACAACCACCTTGGTTGAGCTCTAAGCCTTTACAACTTTGTGCTAATACCTTAATTTGGCAAGGACCTGCCATTGATTGAGTATGCTGCTCATCAAAGAGTTGTATTGTTTAAGAGACATAGTATTATGTTCCTCAATGTTGAATAAGATTGATCTTACTAGTTACTACTATATCTGTTGGAGTACAAGATCTTCATCCAACCATACACCTACTGCTCTACTGACTACTGCCCTAATCAAATAGTAAACAATTACCTTAAAGAGAGGATCTCTACTCTAACAGCACCTTCCTAAGGGGTTGATGCTATTCCTCTGTGTGTATGGATAATAATGCACCCCTAGCACAAGGTTTCTACTAATCAAAAGAGTACAAGTAATCTACTCAACAATACCACCCAGTTGCTAGGTCAGGTCTTGAACACAATATCTGGGTTTAGTACCAAGTTTCCACTGGCAGTCCCTAACTAACTACCAAGTCCCCTTTATAGCTAGGGCCTACTATCCAAAAAGACCAGTAATTGAGCTAATCACAAATTGAGAATGATAAAAGAATAAAGTTTAGGTAGGGTTTGAAGTGAGCAGTGCCTGGAATGTAAAATCAAATTCTTCTGTTGTATGACTCAAGTTGAGTTGACTCAATAGCTAAGTCTTTGAAGGTTACAAAGAGAACTTAATGGAGTCAATATACTATATATATTTGAGGAGGCTAGCTGGGAGCTTACTGCCCTCCATTGTTTTTTGCTGACTCTTACAGCATTTCTACTATTCTCCCCTCTTTCTTCTTTCTTTGCCAACCGTTTTTGGCCATACAGCTCCACTTTCTATATATATAGCACATTCCATCTCCCCCTCTTCCTCTATCAATATCCATTGTATTGGGGTCTCTTTCTAGCCCTTGTCTCCCTTGGTTATTCTGTATTTCTCTTCTAAAGTTCTAACCCCCTGCCCTCCATACAATCTGACCTCCTTGTTACCGAGGAACAGTGAATGTTCTTAGTGGTCACCCTAGGTGGATGTTCAGGAAGAACTCGATGGAGTTCTTCGTTGGATTGCAGCCCTACTTATACTATTACTACAGTGGCTGTACCCTAGAGTCCCATGGTCACGTGTTTCTTCCAGAATGTTCTTATGGTCACCTGACCTTGTCACGTGACTTAGCTTATTAATCCCCTTATTATGCCTTTCTACTTTATTGTGTGCTTGGAGGTTTTTAGGTTGGATGTTCGAATGTTGTGGAAATCTTTTCCTACTCAAGGTTCTCACAACATGGCCCCCCCTTCAAGTTTCCTCGTCCCGAGGAATTTTTCCATCGATGCCAATTCTCGTCCCATCTCTTTTCCCTCTCTCTTTCGTATCTTTTTTTCCCCCAACCATATAGTAGTCTTGCTGTGAATTCCCTAGGTAGTTCTCGGCAAAACTCCTTTTCTTCTTCCTTCTGTTCCTGTCTCCTTAGTTCTTCGTCTTCTTTTTTGTATACCCTCTCGAACTCTTCTACCAGTTCTTTTGCGTTTTCCAGATTTTCCCTACTTTCCCAGGTATCTTCTTCTGCCGTATAGCCTTTCCACCTCACTAAGAATTTCTCCCTTCCCCTGACCGTTCTTTTGTTCATGATTTTTTCCACCTCAAATTCCTCTTCTCCTTCAATAATGACTGGTTTTGGTGGTATCTTCTTTTGTCCTTTTACCTGTGGCTTATAGAGTCGTACTCTGCTTACGTTGACCACAGGGTGTATTTTGATGGAGCTTGGTAGTTCTAGCTCTATCGCGTTGCTCGAGATGATTCCCTTTTACCTTGTAGGGACCCACAAAGCGCTCAGTCAGTTTTTCCGACCTCCTTCCCTTCATCTGCCATTTCAGGTCCTTCGTACTCAACAGCACCATGTCTCCTATTTTGTATTCCTCTCCCTTTCCTCGTTTCCTGTCCCCAAACCTTTTCATCTCTTCCTGTGCTTTTCCTAGTGCTGCCTTGGCTTCTTCCTGTATTTTCTTCATTTTTTCCACAAATTTTTCTGCCGCTTCGTATTTCCCTTTCCTTCTTCCTTCGAATCCCATCCTTGGGTTTTGGCCGTAGTTTGCTTTGAATGGCGAGGTTTTTGTGGCCGTGTGGATTTTGTTATTATACGCGAATTCCGCCGTTCCTAACCAATCTGGCCACTGTTCCTGTCTATGATCGATGAAGACCCTTAGATACTGTTCCAGTTCTTGATTTATCCTCTCTGTCTGCCCATCTGTTTGCGGATGGTAGGCTGTTGAGAGTCTCGTCTGGATTCCCAGCAAGTTATTCAGCTCCTTCATCATTCCTGCCGCAAACTGCACTCCTCGATCAGATATAATGCTTTCAGGGAGTCCATGCAGTTTCCATACATGGTCCCGGAACAACCTTGCGAGTCCCTCTGCCGACGTCTTCTCTGTTGTTGCTATAAAATGCGCCATTTTGCTAAAGCGGTCACATATTACCAAGATTGCGTCGTATCCTTGCGCTAGTGGTAGCTTGGTGATGAAGTCTGCCGATATGTGACTCCATGGCTTTTCTGGAATCGTGTTGGGCATCAATTTTCCTGCAGGTGCTTCGCTTCGGTTTTTGTATCTCTGACATGCATCACATCCTTCCACGTATTTTCCTACTTCTTTTGTTAACCCTGGCCACCAGTAATTCCTACTAATCAGCTCTGTTGTCTTCCACCTCCCTCCGTGTCCTCCTACTGGAGTATCGTGATGTAGTTGTATTATTTCTCTCCGGAGGTCTCCTTCCGGCACGTATATCCTCCCCTCCTTTAGCGCTAGTCCATCCTCGATTTCCCATTCTTCATCTTTTAGTGTTTTTAATCCCGCCCCTTTCAACCCCTTAATTGCTTCCACTACCTTTCCGTCCCCTTCTTGCGCTTTTCTGATTCTTTCTCTTAGGTTCTCTTCTTCTATCAGTGTTTCCCCTCCTCTGATCCACTCTGGTTTTATCAGCTTTTGATCCTCGTTATCTCTTTCCACTCCCTCCTGCCAGTCTGGTCTTCTACTTAACCCATCCGCCTTCCCCATGCTTTTTCCTGGAACGTGTTTTAATATGAAATTAAACCGTGATAGGTACAAGGCCCATCTTGCTTGTCTCCGATTTAGCTTCTGACTCGTCATAAAATACTGAAGGTTTTTGTGGTCCGTCCAGATTTCAAATTCGAGTTTTGCTCCTTCCAGGTAGTGCCTCCATGCTTCTAAGCACCTTATGACTGCCAGCATCTCTTTGTCGTGGATTTCGTAGTTTCGTTCCGTAGTACTCAACGATTTAGAGATGAAGGCCACCGGCCTCCACTTCCCATTCTCACATTTTGTCGACAATACTCCCCCCGTTGCGTAGTCTGATGCGTCCGCTTCCACTCTCATTTCTTTGTCAATGTCCGGGATGGCTAGGACGGGTTCCGTGGTGAACGCTGTTTTCAGTTCCTTGAACGCTTCCTCCTGCTCCTTTTCCCACTTCCATTTCTGCTCCTTTCTAACTAATACGTGCAGCGGTGCCGCTATCCTGGCAAAGTTCTTTATGAACCTTCTGTAGTAATTGGCAAGGCCCAGAAACTTTTGTACTTCTTTGACGTTTCTAGGTGCCGGCCAATTCAAAACCCCGTCCACCTTTTCCTTTTGCATCTCTACTCCCCTCGGGCCAATGACTACCCCCAGAAATTCTACTTCTCTTACTTTCCATTTGCATTTTTCTGGTTTTACAAACAGATCGTTTTCTTCCAACCTCCTTAGTACCTCCTCTACTAGCTCGTCATGCCCCTCTTCTGTATCCGTGGCTACTAGAATGTCATCAATGAAGGTCGCTGTATCCCCTTGGTTTATAAGGTCCCTGAACAGGTCATTCATCATTGTTTGGAAGGTGGCGGGAGAGTTCGTCAAACCAAAGTACATGACCGTAGGTTCGTACGCTCCGATGTGCGTTGTGAATGCTGCCTTCCATTCGTCTCCTTCCTTGATCCTGACATTGTTGTACCCCCATCTCAAATCCAACTTCGTAAACACCTTTCTCTTTCCCACTCCGTCCAGGATGTCTGCAATGAGGGGTAGGGGGTATCCATTTTTTATCGTCCACTGGTTTATGTGTCGATAGTCTTGTACCATTCTCCGTGTGCCGTCCTTTTTTGCCACAAAGTGTACTGGTGACGTCTGGGGCGACTTGGAGGGTCGGATATACCCTTTCCTCAGTTGATCCTCCACGAATGTCTGTACCTCCTCTCTTTCTTCTCTTGAGAGCGAGTATACTTTCCCTTTTCTTGGCGTAAACCCCTCTTTTAGTTCTATAGCATGGTCCCAGGTTTTTCGTATCGGCATTCTCTCCGACTCCCTTTTTCCGAACACCTTTTTCCATTTCCAAAACTTCCGGGGCACTAGCCTTTTCAATACTTCCTCGTCCTCGTCTTTTTCTATCTTCCCTACTTTCTTCTCTTCTACTCCTTGCTTTCTCCTTCCACATATCGCTGGGCAGCGTGTCATTTTTACTTCCCCTTTCTCCCAATCTATTTCTGGGTTGTGGGCCGCTAACCATGGCATTCCCAGTATCACCTCTGTCTTCCCCAAATTGCATATGTCCATCCTTACTCTCTCCACATGTCCTTTGAAGAACATGTTGCATTCGACTTGATGTGTTATGGCCCCTCCTACATTTGCCGTTCCATCCACATTTTTGACTGAGAGGGGTTTTCTTAGCTTCTCCATTTTAAACCCCTTCTCTTTTGCAAAGGTGGTGTCCATGAATAGCCCTGTTGCTCCGCTATCCAATAGCGCCTTTACTGCTATCCCCTCATGACTTTCCAGCTTTTCTAGCCCTACTTTCAACCACACTTCTCTCAGTGGTTGTACTGTTCGTCGTACATCTCTCGCTCTCTCAGTTGTATTGGTGAATTCCCATTTATTTCCCAGTTTTTCTGGGCGCAATACACTGTACAAATTATTGGAGGCCAGTCGAGAGCTCACTGTCCTCCATTCTCTTTTGCCGCCTCTTGCGGCGTCTCTACTACCCTTGTTTTAAATCTTTCCCAACAGTTTTTGGCCATATGGCCCCACTTCCCGCATACATAGCACGTCCGGTCTCCCCCTCTTCCTCTGTCTACATCCATCGCATTTGGGTCTCTCCGTGGGCCCCCTTGAGTTCCTCCTCTATTGGCCGTGTTTCCTCCGGCTCCTCCCCTATACCCTCCTCCCGTTCTCCACATTATTTGACCTCCTCTTCCTCCATACGACCCTCCTATTCTGGGCTGCGCATTTCCCCCTGGGCGCGCTGCGTTTCTTCCCAACACTCTCTCTTCTGCCCTACTTTGTCTTTGATTTCTGTCTAATCTTACCGCCCTTTCCTGCCATTCCCCAATGGTGGTCGGCGGTTCCTCTGCTTCTGCTAGCTTTCTCCTGATGCCCCCGTTTAGTCCTCTTTTGAATTCTTCAATGAGGGGCCTTCCCTCGTACCCGCTTCCTCTTGCCACCTTTTTGAATTCCTGGACGTATTCGTCGCAGGTCCTTCCCCCTTGTTCAATTGTCCTCAACTGCTCTATCTTCCTCTCCTCCTCCGATGTCTCCCCGAAGTCATCCCTTATTTTCGTAAATAGTTGTTCCGCCGTCTCCACCTCTGACTCTCCTTTGGCCAGTTCGTCTAGCAGGTTGTCTTTCCATGCCTCTGCCACTCCTCCTTGCACGTATGATAACACCCAAGCCACCTGGGTTGCTGCCGCCTCCTCTGTCATTTTCATTCTGATATACAGGCGAGCCGCGTTAACGAACGCGCTCACCTCTTCCATCCTTCCACTGAAGACTTGAGGTCTGGCGACCTCTACTCTGCTTCCCTGCTGCTGGAGAAGCATGGTATTGACCTGCTGTTGCAGGGTTGCGATCATAGAGAGGAGCTGCTCCTCTCTGGTTGGAGGGGGAGCAGATACTGGAGGGTGTTCCCCTTGTTGTTGTTGTTGATGACGGGACATTGATGATGGTGATGGTGATGGTGATGGTTGGTGTTTCCTCGTAGGAGGATGAGCGGTCTTCTTCGTCTGTACTTATGACTGTTTACCGACTAAGAAGGGTGAAACAATACTATCCCTAAGAAGGGAATCTCTAAGCTAGGCGAGCCTTTAAGAGGTTTTTCGCCGTTCCCCTGCGTAGACCAATCACAATGGACTGGTAGCACGGAGCTGATAGTGAAAGTTTTAACTACGAGCCCACTCGATATGGAGGTCAGGTCTCAGGCAGGGACACGAGTTTTGTCCAGGCCGTCTACCCACTGTCCCTAACTGACAGTGAAGTCCCCTTTACAGCTAGGGCCCGCTATCCAAGAGGCTTGAGAGCGCTGTGCTCTCTAGCGAGGAAGAGTGTGGAGTAAGTGTGATGGGGGAAATCACTTGCAGCGCCGGTATGAAGCCAACTGCGTCTTTTAAGTGATTTTGAGCAGGGTTCGAGGTGAACAGTGCTCGGATGTGGTATCGAGTTCTTATGTTACCGAGGAACAGTGAATGTTCTTAGTGGTCACCCTAGGTGGATGTTCAGGAAGAACTCGATGGAGTTCTTCGTTGGATTGCAGCCCTACTTATACTATTACTACAGTGGCTGTACCCTAGAGTCCCATGGTCACGTGTTTCTTCCAGAATGTTCTTATGGTCACCTGACCTTGTCACGTGACTTAGCTTATTAATCCCCTTATTATGCCTTTCTACTTTATTGTGTGCTTGGAGGTTTTTAGGTTGGATGTTCGAATGTTGTGGAAATCTTTTCCTACTCAAGGTTCTCACAACAAAGAACTCTATTGAGTTCTCCTTATTAACTTGGACTAGAAGTAGTTCTAAGGTGTCTCAGTCTAAGTTCTTACACTAGACTAGTTAGTTGTCTCCTTAGCTTTATTATCTACTAAGTCTGCTCCTTCCCTGTTCTAGTATTCTCTTCCTTTCTCTTTTCTAGAATAAATCCAGTTTTTTTCTTAATTCTGAGTAGGTGAGCATAGAGAGAGATACAACTTTGAAGGTTGAGATTATACCCACCTATTTTCTGGAGCCTCAACTTGACACTCCTTATATAACTCTTCAACTCAGACTTGGACTGTTACTGTTATATACCACAAAATTCAGTATAAATATTTTTATTCATTTTCTTATTATTATTATTATTTATCTCCTATAGGAGCATCACATTTCAGACTAGGAGCATTATGTTTCAGACTGGCTCTCTCCTACTCCAGTTATAGTATATATATGGGGTAGATACATGGTAGCAATTTAGTTCATAGATTAAAGTCCTAAAGTCTTAAAGTCACTTCCTCTTAGTAGTACTCTCTGCTATATAACTCCTTACTCCTGAATTTACCTCTCTCTCAGATGATATTCCACTACTCTGAAATAAGCAACCATACATATGACAGGAGATCAAGGCACAGTGCATGAGCTGAGACCAAGGTCATTCCACTCTTGCATTGTTGTTGTGTTCTCTCTGGACCAGCTGTAAAACCATAGAACCAGAGAGCAACATCTATCATTTCACTTAGTAGCATGTTCCACTCTCTGACTCCACTCATTGCATCACTTCCCAGAACCTGGAGTATGCACTCATAGTATATTCATAGTAATTCACAGTATATTCTAGCCTTTCCATGCTGCTATCCCTTTTCTACTTGACAGTTACAACCTCAAAGTCTATTCAAGTTACAATCCTTTTTTGTTGGTGAAAGAGAATATGAAAACCTTGTTGTAAGGTAGACTCTTTTGGATGATAGAGGGAAAATAGTAATTGGTTTGAGTATACAGAAAGGAGTCAGTGTAAACTACTCTCTATATACTATATATTTGGGCCCTCTTCTATAGTTAATGAAACTAGTGACTCCAAGGGCATATAGTTGAGAAATCAAGAAGAGTAGATGGTCTATGTGGTATGAAAGGATATAAAAACAAAGAATATACAGAAGAGAATATACAAAATAAAAGAACAGAATAGCATATGATACTAGTCATATGGTAGAAAACAAAAATAAAGTTTGAAGCTTTTAATAGACCTTTTTAAGAATAGAAAGAGGTTGTAATATGGACTTCTGCTTAGTTCTCTTAACAAGAACTCCTCAAATCTGAAATCAACAATTATCTGCAGTAGAAGATTGGGGTACAATACATATATTGAAGCCAAGGTTGTTCCACAACAGTTGTCTCTGTGCTCCATGCTCCTTGATTATATTATCTTAGAGTATATGTATATTTCCTCTCCTTATTTAACTAGTACTTCTTTTGTTAGGGCTTCTCTGAAATAGTAATAATTCAAGAAGAATAGTAAAATTTGAGACTAAGGTAGAATATAACTTGTGGTACTATGTTATGAGTTGTCTCGACTATGACCAAAGAATACCTACTTATAGAATAGTGGACAAGGGAATTGTTATGAGATGACTCCCAAGAAAGAAACTATTTCTTGTGTATTTATCAACTTAATGGAAAACATCCAAGAATACAATGCAGGAAAGATATAAATAGTATGGGAAGGATTATGTAAGATATAGATAGTTCTTAGTAAGGGTCATGTGATCATGGAAAATAGGTGCACAGACTATCCAATATTTGTATAAGTGCCTAGTATAAGAGAACTATCACAAACTTTATTTAGACCATAACTCTAAGAATACTTGACTGATTTCAATGATCTAAATGGCTACCAAAAGCCCTTAAAAAGACCTTTCAAAAGGTACCAAAAATGTCTCAAAGTGATCAGTATTCACTGAGTTATCAGCAGATCAATCAGTGATCACCAAGTCACCAGATACTAAATTGTGAATATCTCAGGAACCACTTAATGTAATTGTTTACTTCAATGACCACCATGAAGCTTTCTTCAATGCACTTCTTTCAGCTATAAATAGAACCAAAGGTAATAAGATCCCATGGAGATACAAGGTCCTCAATGTTTGTACATAATACTGATCTCTATCCATAGATTATCATCTGTCCTTGAATAGAACAAAGGACTGCCCTAAGATAGTTAGGCTATCTCTATTTCAAGAACAATAGCACTCCTATATGTAGAACAATAGGTAGTGATCATATAGTAGGCTGTCCTGGTGCACAGACCACTACAATCATGTATTTAAGAACTATATGTTTGAGGATAAACCTCAGACTTAACAACATCTTTTGCTGCTGTCTAAACTTTGCTTTTTTGAGTCTTTTGGTTTGAGGATACTTACTGAATATAAGAAAATGATTGAAAATAAGCCTAAAATAAAATATTATTATTAAATAATCCAGTTATCTGTACAAAGTTGGAAACTCTTTGCTATTACTAAATATCTTAAAAAGTTGAATATTATCCCTACGAGCAGCCCTCCAATAGAATTGATAAAAAAACATGGAGGGGTATTTGGAGTATCTTGGCTTATGATGAGAATACTAAATTGATAATAATATTTATACTCTTTCACTCTGGATAGGTTAAGTATTAGTAAAGATTAATTAAAATAAATTTTAGAATCTCAAATCTTATATATTCCTATGCTGAAGACAAAATAAACATCTATACTTATATCTCAAAAATAAAAAACTATTAAAAATAAGAATTATGAAATGAAAAAAAGAAAAAATATAAAAAATTGTATAAATTGTATAAAGGGGATCTTGTCTATATCCCCCCCCCCTCTGAGTCTTTTTATTATCAAATCATCAACTCACAAATTAGTAAGTGGCCATTTGTGATAGTTTGTTAAGTCTACTGTTTTTTGTCTCTATTGTCTCTGCAAAGGACATAGGGTTGTGTTCATTCCAGATGTGGGTCTAGGGGGCTATAAAGGGTTTCTTTGTCTCTGTTACAGGACAAGATGACTTTCCTGAGGGTATCTCTATTCTGTTACAGGACAGATGACTCACTGAGGGCTCAGAGTGGATTTCTGTCAAGGATCTATCTCTATAGTAGACTGGACCCCAGGTGTAAAGGGGAAGGTCTGCCTCTCAAACTATTGAGAGTAGGCTAGCTTGTAAAAAACAAATACCTCTTGCCTCTCATCTCTGAACTTGTATGACAACTCTGCAAAGCGAAATACTTTACCAAACTAGACATCCACTGGGGTTTCAACAACATACACATCAAGTCCAGAGATAAGTAGAAGACCACCTTCTATACCAACTATAGCCTGTTCAAACTCTTAGTGATGTTCTTTGGAATGACTAATAGTCCAGCCATCTTCCAGACAATGATAAACAATATCTTCAGAGACCTTATTGCTAAAGAAATAGTGGTAGTATACTTGGATGATATCCTCATCTTCACCAGGACTGTTAAACAGTATACCAAAGCCATCTGGAAAGTGCTAGAGATCCTAGCAGAATACAAGCTCTATCTCTATCTGGAGAAGTGTGAGTTCCAGAAGGAGCGTATCAAGTACTTGGGCCTAGTAGTATTGGAAAACAAGGTCTCAATGGATCCTATCAAGGTTGCTGAAGTCCAAGAATGGTCCATCCCAGAGTCATAGACCAATATTTAAACCTTCCTAGGTTTTGTTAACTTCTATAGGCATTTCATCCAAGACTTCTCAGCTATAGCCTGACCCTTTTTCAACCTGATACACTCTGATCAGACATAGGAGTGGAGAGACAAAGAACAGACTGCCATTAAAGCTCTCAAAATAGCTATGACTTCTGCCCCAGTGCTAGTCTCACCTCATGGCTCAGAACCCTTCTAGATTGAAGCCAACAGTTTGGACTATACTATGGATGCTGTCCTGTCTCAATAGTCTGTGAAGAATAACAAGTGATATCCAGTGGTATTTTACAGTAAGTTCTTGTCTCTGGTAGAACAAAACTACAAGATCCATAACAAGGAGATGCTTGCTATCATCCATGCACTAGAAGAGTGGAGGCACTTCCTGGAAGGAGCAGCCAGCCCAGTAGAGATCTGGACAGATCATAAGAACTTGGAATATTTCATGACCACTAAGAAGCTGAACTACTAGCAAGCATGTTGGTCCCTCTATCTAGTGAGATTTGATTTCACCCTCTACCACCAACCCAGATGATTTATGCAGAAACCAGATGCCTTATCTCAGAAACTGGACCATAGTGATAGATTCTCTGACAATAAGAATATGGTATTGCTCTGTTTGGAATTCCTGGCCATCTATACCCTAGAAGAAGTAGAGCTAATAGAAGTAAAATAGAGCATCCTATCCAAAGTCTGCAAGGGTAACCACTCCAGAGACCTGGAAGAACCAGTCACCAAAGCTATCCAAGAACTCTAATACTCTACTACAAAAATGGTTCATTTGTCAAAATAGTTAAACATAAATGGTTTGCTCTGCTTCTGAGGAAAGGTTTATATCCTCCATACCTCCAGTTTGCGCAGGAAGATAGTCTCTCTGTGCCACAACACTAAGGTTGCAGAATATCCCAGTAGATAGAAGATGCCAGAGCTAGTATTCTAAAACTATTAGTGGTCCTAGATATTTAGGTATATAGGGCAATATATGAGTATCTGTAATCTTTGTCTCTACACAAAGCTCTCTTGAAAGCCCCTAGTCAGAGAGCTCCACTTCATCCCAGTACCAGACATCCAATAGGACACTCTTAGTATAGACTTTGTAGTAGAGCTTCTTGAGTCTTCCAGATATGATACTATTATGATGGTAGTGGACTCTGTATCAAAGAGAGCTTACTTCATTCCAATACACACAATAGTAACTATACAAGGAGCAGCAAGGTTGTTTCTGCATCAGGTATAGAAACTCCATAGACTGCCCAGACATGTAATCTCAGACCATGAACCTCAATTTGTAGCTCTATTTACAAGAGAACTCTATTAACTACTGAGGATTCAACTAGTCTCCTCCACTGTCTAGTATCCACAAACCAATAGACAAACAGAGTATGTCAATGAGGAGCTTAACCAGTATCTATGCCTATTTGTCAATGAGTAACAGAATGACTGGTACAACTTGCTACTAATAGTGGAATTCTAGTATAACAACTACATACATGCCCCTACCTAGCAGACTCTGTTCCTGCTTGACATGGAATAGACCCCCTATATAGGCTTTAAACCTAGGCAGCACCCCTCTAGGCTGGAGATGGTAAACAAGTTCACAGAGCAAATGAAGATAGTAGCCAAAGAGACTAAGGCCATAATTAAGAAGGCACAGAAAGACATGACATGGTACTACAACCAAAGAAGGTCTCCAGTCCCAATTTTTTGCCCTAGAGATCAGGTATTCCTAGATGCCACTGACATTAAGACCATATGCCCATCTCCAAAGCTATTGCATTGTCACCTTAGACCTTTGATAGTGGAATAACAAGTAGGACCCCTCACTTATTGCCTTAAGCTACCATATACAATGAAGAAACTTCATCCCGTGTTTAATATAGTAAAGCTGTCTACCACCCCAGATAACCCAATCCCCAGAAGGAAGCCCAGACCTCTACCACTACCTGTTGTCATTGATAGAGAAGAAGAGTGGAAAGTGAAAGAAATCTTAGATAGCTGTTGGCATAGGAGAAGATTCTAGTTCCTAGTAAAGTTGAAAAAAACTCAAAAGAAAATACAACTCCTGGAAAGTAGCCTCTGATATCTCAGCACTGGATCTTGTAGTGGAATTCTATTGCAAACACCTTGCAGCCCCTAGATACATCTGACAAGCAGACTTCAATGTAATTTTTCTTTCTGGAACCATTGCTTTGAGGTGCAGCAATCTTGAAAGAAGAGTAAGTATAAGAGGACCCTATCAATGCTATCCCTGAGATACTAGACTCATAGCCCAGAGTAGCTCTATATTTAGTTAAATATGACTATGTAATATTTAATCCCCATTAGCTTGACTTAGAGACTCCTGACCCTGACTAACAGGACTATAGGATCAGGGATGTCTCAACAGTAGGAGTATATATATTGTAGAAGTATACCCCAGAAGCCTTATCCTAATCTCTAAGGATTCTCCTAGAGGTGAGTTGTAATATATTTAGGAGTGTAATATTACTAAGAATTCTCCTAGAGTCTACTCCACTCTGGTTGCTCTTATATTTCCTACTCTATCCAGGATATTTGCAATTAAGGGTAAGAGGTACCCATTCCTTATTGTCTATTGGTTTACATGATGATAGTCTTGTACCATTCTTCTCTTGCCATCCTTCTTTGCTACAAAATGGACTGGTGGGGTTTGTGGCAATTTTGATAATTGAATGTATCCCTTTCACAGTTGATTCTTCACAAATGCTTGTATCTCCTCTCTTTCTTTTCTTGACAGTGAATACACTTTTCCCTTCCTTGGCACAAATCCCTCTTTTAACTCTATCATATGGTTCCATGGCTTTCTAGTGGGTATTCTTTCCAACTCTTCCTTTTCAAATACTTTCTTCCACTTCCAGAATCTCCTAGGTACTAATTCCTCTACTGTCTTTCCTTCCTTTATCTTTCTCACCTGCCTCTTCTTCTGTGTTTTCTGCTTTCTCTTTCCACATATTGGTGGACACTGTGTCATTTTCACCTCTCCTTTCTCCCAGTTGATTTCTGGATTATGGGTAGCTAACTATGGTATATCCAATATTATTTTTGTTTTTCCCAGATTGTATATATTCATTCATGCTCTCTCAACATATCTCTTGAAGAGCATATTGCACTCTATCTGATGAGTGATTGCTTCCCCCACATTTACAGTTCCATCCATATTTTGTACTAGCAAAGAATTTTTTAATCTTTCTAACTTAAATCCCTTTTCTTTTGCAAACTTTGTATCTATGAATAGGCCCATTGTCCCACTATCCAACAGTGCTTTTACTACTACCCCTTTATGATTCTCCAGCTTTTCTAGTTCTACTTTCATCTACATCTCTCTTAGTGGCCAGAGTGTACACTGCACATCTCTTACTCCCTCAGTATTGTCTTGACAAGAAACTTGATTTCCTAGCTTTTCTGGGTGCAATATACTATACATATTTGAGAAGGCCAGCTGAAAGCTTACTGTCCTCCATTGTCTTTTGCTGACTCTTGCAACATTTCTACTATTCTCCTCTCTTTCTTCTTTCTTTGCCAACAGTTTTTGGCCATATGGCCCCACTTTCTATATACATAGCACATTCTATCTCCCCCTCTTCCTCTATCAACATCTATTGTATTGGGGTCTCTTTCTAGCCCCTGTCTCCCTTGGTTATTCTGTGTTTCTCTTCTAAAGTTCTGATCCCCTACCCTCCATACAATCTGATCTTCTCTTCCTTCATATGATCCTCCCCCAAAGCCTCCCCTAGGCTGCACATTTCCCTGTGGATGTGCCACATTCCTCTTCAACATCTTTTCTTCTGCTCTACTCTGTCTTTGGTTTTTATTCAATCTCACTGCTCTTTTCTACCATTCTTCTATTGTACTAGGGGAGCTTTCTGCCTCTGCTAGCTTCTTTTTAAGTGCCCCACTTAGCTTCTATTTAAACTCTTCAATAAGGGATCATCTCTCATAACCACTTTCTCATGCTATTTTCTTGAATTCCTAGATATACTTGTTACAGGTCCTCCCCTCTTGCTCAATGGTTCTCAGTTGCTCTATTTTTTACTCCTCTTCTGCTGTTTTCCCAAACTCATTTCTCATTTTACCAAATAGTTCTTCTACCATTTCCACTTCTAATTCTCCCATTGATAATTTATCTAATAGATTATCTTTCTATGCCTCTGCTACCCCTCTCTATACATAAAACAGCACCAAGGCCATCTTTGTCACCTCCAATTCCCCTGTTATTTTCATACTCAAGTATAAATGAGCTACATTGATGAATGTACTTATCTCCTTCATCTTTCTACTAAACAAAGGAGGCTTTGCCATCTTTACTCTAGCTCCTCCATTTCATTGTAGTAAGGTGGTCACCTGTTGCTATAGGCCAGCAGTTAGGGTAAGGAGTGGATTGTGGTGTAGAAGCAGTAGATTGCTCTGCAGATTGCTGTTGTTGCTATTGCTATTGCTGAGACATGTATAGTGGTGGTAGTGATGGTGATAATGATGATGATTCCTTATATGAGGATGAACAGTCTTCTTTATCTGAACTTATGACTAGCTACCAACTAGAAGAGTGAAACAATATTATCCCTAAGAAGGGAATCTTTAAGCTAGACAGGCCTTCAAGAGGTTACTGCTATCCTCCTATGTAGACTGATCACAATAGACCAGTAGTACAAAGCTGATAGCAAAAAACTAAATACAAGTCCACTTGATATAGAGGTCAGATCTCAGGCAGGAACATGAATTTTGTCCAGGCCATCTACCCACTGTTCCTAACTGACAGTGAAGTTCCCTTTATAGCTAGGGTCCACTTTTCAAAAAGCTTCTGAGTGCTGTGCTCATTAGCAAGGATAATGAGAGAATAAGCAAAGAGTGAGATGTTAAGGCTATAAGGTACAGGGTTGACAATAGATATTGAGTTCTTGTGTTAGTGTAAGGTCATGAAGACTTAGGCTCAGCCAAGGTAGTTGTTCAAAAAAAACTCAATAGAGTTCCTCATTGAATTCTAGTAGATATGTCACAAACTTCATTTAGACCATAACTCCAGGAATACTTGACTGATCTCAACGATCTAAATGGCCACTGGAAGCCCTTAAGAAGACCTTTCAAATAGTACCAAAAATGTCTCAAAGAGATCAGTATTCACTGAGTTATCAGCAGATCAATCAGTGATCACCAAGTTACCAGACACTAAATTACCAATATCTCGGGAACTGCTTAACATAATCATTTGCTTCAATGACCATCATGAAGCTCTCTTCAATGTGCTTTTTTCAACCATGAATAGATCCCAAGGCAATAAGATCCTATGGAGATACAAGGTCCTCAATTCTTGAATAGAACAAAGAACTACCCTAAGATGGTTAGGTTATCTCTATTTCAAGAACAATAACACTCCTATATATAGAACAATAGGTAGTGATCATATAGTAGGCTGTCCTGGTGCACAGACTACTACAATCATGTATTTAAGAACTGTATGTTTGAGGATAAATCTCAGACTTAACAATATCTTTTGCTACTGTCTAAACTTTGCTTTTTTGAGTCTTTTTATTATCAAATCATCAACTCACAAATCAGTAAGTGGCCATTTGTGATAAGATACAGAAGAATTGGGCACTACAAATAGAAGTGTCCAAACATTGAAGTGGAGAAGAAAAGGAAAAGGTGAGAAGAGATAGCATGCCCTATAAGGGGAAAAGCACAGCAACAAGAGGAAGTAAGAAAAATAGAGCTGGTATGTTCCAACTGGGAAAAGACACAGGAATATTGTGAAGCAGAGAATATGCCAGAGGATGCATGGTTGCTAGAGTTAGAATAGATAACAGAAGAGGTCATAGCAACCTATATAGAATGTAGATAGTGTGGAAAGAAAGAGATATATTGGAAAAACAATAGGGAACAAGGAGATCTCAGAGGGAGAAGGTTAGAAGAAGCTGAGTGGTGTGGGTGCCCAAGGCAAAGGAGGAAAGAGGATAATGCAGTATACTCTGTATAGGGAAAAGTGCAGCCAGACAGTGTATAGAGTAAACCTCCAAAAGTCACAGCAAGAGAGGGGGATGAGCAAAAGGAAGTAAGAAGAATATTTAAGATATTGAAAGAAGTGTAGTTGAATATTGGTATAGAAAAGGTGGACACCCATAAAGGAGTAACAGTAAAAGTGCTCTTGGATAGTGGCACAACAGAGATGTTCATGGATAGAAAGATGGCAGCTAGACATAGGTTTGGACTGCACAAATTGAAAAGACCAGTGCAAGTGAGAAATATGGGTAGCACAAATAACAGTGTAGAGGTAATAACACACCAAGTGGAAGTAAATATGTATTACAAAAATCATATAGAAAAAATGAGAATAGACATATGTAACTTGGGAAGAACAGATGTGATATTAGGCATGCCATGGCTATAGGCCCATAATCCAGAAATTAACTGGGAAACAGGGGAGATTTAAATAATAAGGTGTCTACCACTATGTGGAAGAAATACAAAGTTAAAAGAAGGAAAGAAAGCAAAAGGAGAAAAAAGAATAGCTACTCTAGAAGAAGAGAAAATTGTGAGGTAGGCAGTAGATGATAAGAAAGACTAGAGAAGAGAAGAAGAAGTGAAAGTGGACTATAGGAAAATCAAGGAAATGGTACCATAGAAGTTTTTAAAATGGAAGAAGGTATTTGGGAAGGTAGAGTCAAAAAGAATGCCAATGAGGAAAATCTGGGATCACACCATAGATCTCAAGAAGACATTCAAACCCAGGAAAGGAAAGATCTACCCTTTGTCCAAGAATAAGAGGGAAGAGGTTCAGAATTTCATAGAAGATCAACTAAAGAAGAAGTATATTAAACCATTAAAGTCCCCCCAAATGTCACCAGTTTTCTTTGTAAGCAAGAAGGATGGAAGCAAGAGGATGGTTATGGACTACTCCAGCCTAAATAAGCAAACTGTAAAGAACAACTATCTATTACCATTGATAACATACTTGATTGATAACATGGGGAGTAAGAAAGTATTTACAAAGATGGACCTGTGATGGGATTTCAATAATATAAGGATCAAGGAAGAGGATAAATAGAAGGGAGCATTTATAATACATGTGGGCTCCTTTAAACCAACAGTAATGTTCTTTGGAATGACAAACTCGTCAGCCATATTCCAGGCAATAATAAACAAAATCTTAAAGGACTTAATAAACAAAGAAAAGGTTGTAGCATTTGTAGATGATATGTTGGTAGGGACAGAAATAGAGAAGGGATATGATAAAATTGTAAAAGAAATATTAAAGAGGTTAGAAGAAAATGACTGGTATATCAAGCCAGAAAAGTGTGTGTAGAAGACAAGAAGGGTTGGATTCCTAGGGATTGTTATAGGACCTAATGGAATAGAAATGGAAAAGGAAAAAGTGGAGGGGGTACTAAGTTGGTCAGAACCCAAAAACGTAAAAAATGTCAGAAAGTTTCTGGGCCTTACAAATTACTATAGGAGGTTCATTAAGGATTTTGCATGAGTAGCTAGGCCCATGAATATGTTGACAAGGAAGGATATGAAGTGGAAATGGGAAAGTGAATAGCAAAAGACATTTGACAAACTTAAACAAATCTTCACCACCAGACCAGTATTAGTAGCCCTAAACTTAGACAAAGAATTCAGGGTGGAAGCAGACACTTCAAACTATACTACTAGAGGAGTTTTATCAATGAAATGCTCTGATGAATTGTGGAGACCAGTTGCTTTTATCTCCAAATCATTAAGTGATACAAAACAAAACTATGAAATATACAATAAAGAGATACTAGTAGTAGTCAGATGCTTAGAAGCCTAGAGACACTTCTTAGAAGGAACAACCACTAAGTTCAAAATCTAGACAGATCATAAAACTCTTGAGTACTTCATGATAATGCAAAAGTTAGATAGAAGACAAGTAAGATGAGTTCTATATTTGTCAAGGTCTGACTTTATACTAAAACATGTCCTAGGAAGTAAGATAGAGAAGGCAGACAGCTTAAGCAGAAGACTAGATTGGGAGACAGGGATGAACAGAGACAACAAGAATAAGACATTGGTAAAACCAGAATGGCTAGAAGTCAGAAAGACAGAAAAGGTGGAAGTAATAGTAGAAGGAGTAGATTTACTAGGGAAGGTGAAATAGTCAAAAGTAAAAGATGACAAAATGATCAAAGCAGTGAAAGAAATGAAACAAGTGGGAGTAAAAATGTTAAGGGACAAGGAGTAGAGAGAAGTTGATAGTATTATATATAAAGAAGGAAAGGTATATATACCAAGATGTAAGGACTTAGACTGAGACGTCTTAGAACTATTCCTAGTCTGAGTTGACAAGGAGAACTCAATGGAGTTCTCATTGATTATAGTACACTACTTATACACCTTCTGTGTTTACTTCTATTTATAAACTCCCATGCATCTCCTTTTGGTCATTCCATCTCATGCATCCACTGATTTCCTAATTAAAAAGAAAAGAAAAAGAAAAAATAAATAAATAATAACTTAGCTAGTTTTGGCTGTGTCATGACAGCCATGATGGAAGTTCTGACTGGGGTGAAGGACATGTTGTGCTAAGTTAACTGGAAGGCCTTGTTAGTGAGATGTACTTGGTCAATTCTCTAGACAGCTTGGTACCAAGCTTCTGGATCCATATCTAAGGGGCATCTATAGGGCATAGTTGTGATCTGGTTTTGGATACCAATCCTCAACTCTGAGTAGAACTTGACCACAAAAGTCCAGAGGTTGGTATAGCCTGCATTGGAGACCAATGACTGGAAGGTGTCAAGGTAATCATCTGTTATCCAAGTTCTCTAGTAGTAGGAGAACCCTTCTAGGGTGTTGACCATGTCTACTTCTGCATTCACTGGGAAGAACAGCACCTTGAACTGAGCCTCAAAGTTGGTCTAGGTTTGGATTGGAAAGAATCCAGTATCTGCTTCTTGACAAAACAGATTCTTGGACCATTTTGCCACACAATTGCTTTTGAAGAAGATGAGGGCCCACAGGGCCTTTTTCTCTTTACAGCTGAATTGTTCTAGAGCTAGGTGTATGTATAGTATATAGGAGTTCAGGAATGCTTGTCTGGTGTTGCAACTGCCATTAAAGTCCAAAGGGGAGGAGAGCTTGGGACAGGCTCAAGAGCAGAGGTTTACTGGAGAGGGAGACACCAATACAGGAAGCAGTAGAGAGTTTGCTACTAGAGCCAGAGATTGGAGAGGAGAGTTTAATACTAGCTGCATGAGTTGTTGCAGCTAGGCAGTCAAAGTAGAGAGGATATTATTAATGTTAGTTTCTGAGTTATTTTGTCTCTTGGTAACTTTGTACAGATGATGCTGCAGATAGACTAGAGCATTAGCTATGTCCTGGGGGATATCCACATATGACATCCAGCATAGAGCAGAGGCATAGAGGGTTGGGTATATATAGTAGAGAGGAACTAAGTGGAGGCTGTCCACTGTATTCTTCCAAGGCTCCATTCAGGAGATTCTATTCTACTATGAGGGCAACCAGAGTAGAGCTTCCAGGAGAATCCTCAGTTTATAAATACATTCCAGAGTATGTTATAACTCATCTTCTAGGAGAATTCTCAGAGAATAGGATAAGGCTCCTAGAAGAGTACTCTATACTATATATATACAAGTTCCCTTAGCTACAAAATGTCCTAAGGGTCAGAGTCAGAAATGCAGGAGTAGGCAACTAATTAAATGTTATGTAATTATTATTTAATTAGTACAGGGTCACTCTGGTGGACTACCACTAGTACGTTAGGAGTGTAACTTAGTGTAGTCCTCTTACAGTCAGTCTTCAAACAGTAGTTCTGGGCTCAGTTATTTCCAGTCAACATAGAGGTAGATACCACTAATATCTTAGAGGGGTCCTTTTACTATCAAAACAATTAGATGGTGGAAGACTATCTAGACTCCTTCTAGATTCTAGTCTCTAACACCAACTCTATAAACTCTTGTACCCTGGTTGTCAAATTTTGAAGAGGACTATGAGCTAGAATCCAGAGCCAAATAGCTACTATGCCTGTGAGGTGCCCAGAAGACACAGGTCCAGAAGCTTAGTACAAGGCAGCTCAAAGAATTGACCAGACTCAGCTAGCCAATGAAGTCTTCTAGTTGGACCAAAGACAACTCAACTACCTCTTTAGTCCATGCCAACTCATGCTCTACCCCTGTCAATAATCCATTTGCCTCTCCTGGTTGTTTGTTCCTTTCCTACTCTGGCTCTCCCTCTACCTATCAGGTCCTCTCTGACCCTACTAGCCTCATCAATGGCTATAGATGTAGATGTCACCAGAAAAACTTGGTAGCTGCCTCTGAAAGGCTGTTATCACTGCAGAGATATCAACTACTTAGTCCAGGACTACCCCCACTGTCTGGACATGAGACAGTTAACAATAGAGTAGTAGAAGGAACTGATTAAAGATCTGTTAGCTTTGAAGGATTTAGTTTCCAAGGAAGAGGAACCTCTAGTAGAGGAGGATTTTATGTAGAGTGGCCAGCAAAGAGTGCACTCCAGTCACTTTCCTTAAATAGGTTCAGTGTACTTGTTGTAGAAGAAAGTAATACAAGTACAGATAAATCCACAGACACACCTCTCTCTCTCTCCAATCCTAATGACAAAACCCCTGTCTAGAGACCAAAATAGAAAAAAAGACTGCCCAAGCAACTCTCTGCTAGTGTGTTGGACATCAGCAGGGTGTCTCTTGTTTTACCCATAGAGCTACTCACAACAGACACCAGCAAAGTCTACTCCATTTGGGCTCTCCTGGACTGCAGAGCAACAGGCAGTTTCATTGACAGGAACTTTGTCTGCTCCAAAAGGATTAATGCTTGGAGCATCTCCTGCCCCATACCAGTGTTTAATGTGGATAGATCTTCTAACAAAGTAGGCCAAATCATGAAAGTAGTAAACATCACTCTCTAGTACAACTCTCATTTGGAACAGATGCTTCTTGTGGTCTCTAACTTAGGAAAGCAAGACCTTATACTTGGATACTTCTGGCTCAAGAACCACAACCCAAAGGTTAATTGACAAAAGGGAGAAGTGCTCATAACCCAGTGTCTGACATATTGTGAAGGGTGTTAAGTGTTATAGAAGAAGTGTACCCTGAAGAAGAGACAAGAGGTCCAAGCTATAAATACTTGCTGGAACAGTCTTGCACCTGAACTCATAAAAAAAAAGGTATAGATGCCTAGCAGAACAGATAGAAAAGACTAGGAGTTAGGGGATCATCTGTTCATCACTCAACTTTTGTCTATCCCTGACTACAAAGACCTCTGGGCCACTGCCACCACCTCATAATATCTAGTAGAAGAAGCCTATTGCAGTATGGAACCACAAGCAGCCTCTAGCCCCATACTAGATTATGCTTGAAGGTTCAAAGCTATATTTGCAAAAGAGGACTTTGACACTCTCCTAGAGTATCGTTGCTGGAAT
Organism: Leucocoprinus sp. KB1807203; assembly: GCA_019327925.1. Lineage (NCBI taxonomy): Eukaryota > Fungi > Basidiomycota > Agaricomycetes > Agaricales > Agaricaceae > Leucocoprinus > Leucocoprinus sp. KB1807203. Next base: position 39,520 of record JAHTMQ010000235.1, on the reverse strand, counting down.
CATATAATTAAACTCATCCCTGGATTGGAGTCCAAGTCATTGAAGGTATATCCTCTGTCCTCTATTGAACAGAAAGAGCTAGATGTATTCCTTGAAGAAAACCTATATACTAGATGGATCTGACCTTCTAAATCTTCTATAGCTGCCCCTAGTGTTCTTTATCAAGAAGAAAAATAGCTTTCTCTATCTAGTCTAGGACTATTGATCCTGCAACTCTATGATGATCAAGAACAAGTATCTCTTCTCTCTGATCTCCAAACTTATTTCACAGCTTTGTAAAGCCAAGTACTTTACCAAGCTCAATGTTTGCTGGAGTTTTAACAATGTACACATCAAACCCAGAAACAAATGGAAGACAGCTTTCTACATCAACTGCAGACTATTTGAACCACTGGTGATGTTCTTTGGCATAACCAACAGTCTGGCCATGTTCTAAATGATAATAAATAATATCTTCCAGGACCTCATAGCAGAAGATATTGTAGTTATCTACTTAGACAACATCCTCATCTTCACTAGAACTGTGGAGAAATATGCAAGGGCCATCCAGAGAGTGCTTGAGGTCTTAGTAGAACACAAGTTATTCCTCTGTCTGGAAAAGTGTGAGTTCCAAAAGGAGCAGATTAAGTACTTGGGTTTGATCATCCTGGAAAATGAGGTGTCTATGGACCCTGTCAAAGTTGTAGGAGTCTATAAGTAACCAACCCCAGAAAATCAGACCAACATCCAGATATTCCTAGGTTTTGTCAACTTCTATAGGAGGTTTATACAAGACTTCTCAACTATGGCATGACCTCTCTTTGATCTCACCTGAGCTAATTAACCATGGGTCCAGACTAACAAGGAATAGAAGACCTTCAATGCCCTCAAACTGGCCATGACCTCTACTCTAGTGTTAGTATTACTATAAGATTTAGATTCTTTTAAGGTTGAGGCTGACAGCTCTAATTTCACCAAAGAAGCAATCTTATCACAATTATTGCCCACAGATAGAAAATGGTGTCCAATGGCCTTTTACAACAATTCCTTGTCTCCTATAGAGTGGAATTACAAAATCTACAACAAGGAAATACTTGCTATTATCTGTGTCCTAGAGGAGTGGAGATATTTTCTTGAAGGAGTAGTCCATCTAGTAAAAGTCTAAACAGACCACAAGAATCTTGGGTATTTCATAATAGCCAAGAAGCTCAACTGCTATTAAGCCTGCTGGTTTCTATATCTCGCTTGTTTCAACTTCACTCTCTGCCACTGTCCTGGATAGTCAATAGAGAAGCCCAATACTCTATCACAAAGGTCTGATCACAGAACTAGAGCTGACAATAACAAAGATATTACATTCCTCCAACCAGAGTTCTTTGCCATCTAAACATCAGAAGGAGTTGAGCTTACAAGAATCAAACAAAAGGTGCTCTCCAACATCTAATATGGTAACTGAGACAAGGACTTAGAGGAACCAGTCACCAAAGCTGCCCTGGAGCTATGGCATTCTGCCAACAAGCCATTGTACTCCTCAGAGTAGTTCAACATAGATAGCTTGCTCTGTTTCTAAAGCAAGATCTATGTAAGACCTTAGACTGTAACAACTTAGATCTACTTCTAGTCCAAATTGACAAGAAGAACTCGATAAAGTTTCCATTCAATTGTTGTATACTACTTATATACATTCTGTATTTACTTCTATTTATAAAGTTCTATGCATCTCTTTTGAGTTATTCCCTCTCATATGTCCATTGATTTCCTAATTAAAATAAAAGAAAAGGAAAAGAAAAAATAGATAATAATTTAGTTGTTTGATTGAGTTATAACACCACCTCCCTTTCAAGATTTCTTGTCCTGAGGATTCTTACAATTCATAGTAGGGATCATAGATGTTCCCCACTTTATCATTATCTTCTTCTGTCTACTTCTTGAGTTCTAAATTTTCTTGTCTGATTTTTTCTTTCTTCTTCTTAATTGTTTGCATTGTTTTTTGTCCTCTTACTCTTCCTCCTTTTTATTGTCTCCAATTTCTTTCCAACCTTGCCCAGTATTCCTCATTATATCTTTTATCTGTCTAACCAAATAGCTTTCTTGCTGTAAATTGCCCTGGTAGTTCCTCTCTCCTAAACATTTTTTCTTCTCTTTCTTGTTTTCTGATATCTTCTATATCTCAATAGTATTCTTTCTCAAATTTCTCAACTGCTTCCTTTGCATTCTCCAGGTTTTCTACCCCTTTCCAAGTATCCAATTCTGCTGTGAATTCTTTTTACTATACTAAATACTTGTCTTTTCCTCTAATCTATTGCTTATTCAGTATTCTTTTGACCTTCTATTCTTTCTCTCCTTCAATTATTACTGTGGTCAGTTCTATCTTCCTCTGTCCCTCTATCTGCCCTATATATCTACATATTCTACTAATGTTTACTACTGAATGTATCCTGATTGTACTAGATAACTCCAATTCAACTGCAATTGCCAATATGATTTTCTTTACTGTATAAGGGCCTATAAATCTTTCTGTCAACTTTTCTGTTCTTCTATCAATTATTTGATATTTCAAATCTTTGGTGCTGAGCATCACCAGGTCACCAACTTTATACTCATTAACTTTTTTTCTTTTCCTATCTATGTATTTCTTCATTTTCCCTTGTGCTTTTTCTAGTGCTACCTTTGCTTCCTCCTGAATCTCTTTCATCTTCATCACAAATTTTTCTGCTCCTTCATACTTTTCCTTCTTTCTTACTTCAAACTCTATTCTAGGATCTTGCCCATAATTTGCTTTGAAGGGCAATGTCTTTGTACTTGAGTGTACTTTGTTGTTATATACAAACTCTGCCATTCCCAGCCAATCTGGCCATTGCTCTTGCCTATGATCTATGAACATCCTCAAATATTGCTTGAGTTTTTGGTTGATCTTCTCTGTCTGTCCATTTGTTTGAGGGTGAAATGCTGTAGACATCTTGCTTTTGATCCCTAACATCTTGTTCAACTCTCTTATTAGTTCTGCCACAAACTGTGGCCCTCTGTCTGATATAATACTTTTAGGTAGACCATGTAGTTTCCACATGTTGTCTCTGAACAACCTTGCTAACCCTTCTACTGATGTCTTTTCTGTAGTTGGTATAAAGTGTACCATTTTTGTTAGTCAGTCCACTACTACTAAAATAGAATTGTATCCCTAAGCTAAAGGTAGTTTGGTAATAAAATCTACTGATATGTGTATCTAGGGTTTTTCTGGGATAGAATTAGGCATTAATTTGCCAGCTGGCTACTCTATGCAGTTTTTGTTCCTTTAGCAGAAATCATACCCTTCTACATATCTTTTCACCTCTTTCATTACTCCTGGCCACCAGAAGTTCCTAGTGACTAGTTCCACTGTCTTCCATTGTTCTTTATGTTTTCCCACTAGTATATCATGGTATAGCCTAATTATTTCTGCTCTCAATATATTATCTTTAGGCACATATACCTTTCTCTCTTTATACATCATACCATCTACTTCTCTCCATTCTTCATCTCTCAACATCTTTACTTCTGTCTGCTTTATTTCTTTAACTACTTTTACTACTTCATTATCTTTCACCTTTGACTGTTTTATTTTCTCTAGTAGATTGACCCCTTCCACAATGATTTCTACTTTTTCTGTTCTCTTTACTATTAGTCACTTGGGCTTTACCAGCATCTTGTTCTCGTTGTCTCTATCCATCTCTATTTCCCAATCCAGCTTCCTGCTTAAGCTGTCTGTCTTCCCTATTTTGCTTTCTGGGACATGTTTTAGTGTAAAGTTGAATATTGATAAATATAGAGTCCATCTTGCTTGTTTTCTATTTAACTTTTGTATTTTCATAAAGTATTTGAGATTTTTATAATCTGTCCAGATCTCAAACTTAGTGGTCATCCCCTCTAGAAAGTGTCTCCAGACCTTTAAGCATCTGACTACTGCTAGCATCTCTTTATTGTGTATTTTATAGTTTTGTTCTATATCACTTAATGATTTGGAGATAAAAGCAACTAGTCTCCACAATTCATTGGAACATTTCATTGATAAAACTCCTCTGGTAGTGTAGTTTGAAGTATCTGCTTCCATCCTGAATTCTTTGTCTAAGTCTAGGGCTACTAATACTGGTTTGGTAATGAAGATTTGTTTAAGCTCGTCAAATACCTTCTACTGTTTACTTCTTCATTGTCACTTTATATCCTTCCTCATCAATGTATTCATTGGCCTAGCTACTTGCACAAAATCCTTAATAAACCTCCCATAGTAGTTTGCAAGGTCCAGGAAATTTCTGACATCTTTCACATTTTTTAGCTCTAGCTAACTTAGTACCCCCTCCACTTTTTCCTTTTCCATTTCTATTCCATTAGGTCCTATGACAACCTCTAGGAATCTGACCCTTCTTGCCTTCCACACACACTTTTCTAGCTTGATATACAAGTCATTTTCTTCTAACCTCTTTAATATTTCTTCCACAATTTCATTATATCTCTCTTCTGTTTCTGTCTCTACCAACATATTGTCTACAAATGCTGCAACCTTTCCTTCATTTATTAAGGTTCTTAAAATTTTGTTCATTATTGCCTGGAATATAGCTGGTGAGCTCATCATTCCAAAGAATATTACTATCAGTTTGAAAAAGCCCATATATGTCATAAACACTTCCTTTTACTCATTTTCTTCCTTGATCCTTACATTATTGAACCTCCATTGCAGATCCATCTTTGTAAATACTTTCTTACTCCCCATGTTGTTGATCAAGTCTTTTATCAATGGTAATGGGTAGTTGTTCTTTACAGTTTGCTCATTTAGGCTATGGTAGTCTATGACCATCCTCTTGCTTCCATCTTTCTTGCTCACAAAGAACACTGGTGACATTTGGAGGGACTTTGATGGTCTGATATACCCCTTTCTCAATTGATCTTTCATGAAATTCTGAACCTCTTCTCTCTCATTCTTTGACAAAGGGTAAATTCTTTCTTTTCTGGATTTGAATATCTCCTTGAGATCTATAGTGTGATCCCAAATTTTCCTTGCTGGCATCCTTTCTGACTCTACCTTCCCAAATACCTTCCTCTATTTTAAAAATTTCCATGGCACCATTTCCTCAATTTTCCTATGGTCTACTTCTACTTCTTCCTTTTATAAGGATGTAGCCTAGATGACTTAGTCCCACTCCTAGTCTAAGTTGAAAAGGAGAACTCAATAGAGTTCTCATTCAATTGTTGTATACTACTTATATACATTTTTGTATTTACTTCTATTTATAAAGTCCTGTGCATCTCTTTTGAGTTGTTTTCTCTTGTGTATCCATTAAAAGAAAACAAAACAAAAAGAAATATAGATAATGACTTAGCTATTTGGCCGAGTCATAACACTTCTCTTCTCCAGTTTTCTTTATCATCTACTGCCTATCTTACAATTTTTTCTTCTTCTAGGATTACCACTCTCTTTTCTTTCTTTCTCCCCTTTTCTTCTTTCAACTTTGTATTTCTTCCACAAAGTAGTAGGTACCTCATTATTTTAATTTCTTCTGTCTCCCAATTTATCTCTGGATTGTGCACTTGTAACTATGGCATTTCTAGTATAATATCTGTCCTCCCCAAATTGCACACATCCATTCTCATCCTTTTTATGTAACCCTTATAATATACATTCACTTCTACTTGATGGATAATTGCCTCTGTACTATTGTTCGTCCCATCAACATTTATAACTACTATTGGTCTTTCCAATTTCTACAACCTAAACCTATATTTTGCTACTATTTTATGATCTATAAACATCTCCATGGTGCCACTGTCCAAGAGCACTTTTACTGTTATACCTTTATGTGTATCTACCTTTTCCACTTCTATATTCAGCCTGTCACAAACTTCATTCAGACCATAACTCTGGGAATACTTGACTGATTTCAGTGATCTAAATGGCCACCAAAAGCCCTTAAGAAGACCTTTCAAAAGGTACCAAAAACATCTCAAAGCAATCAGTATTCACTGAGTTATCAGCAGATCAGTCAGTGATCACTAAGTCACCAGACACTAAATTACCAATATCTTAGGAACTGCTTAACATAATCATTTGCTTCAACAACCATTGTGAAGCTCTCTTCAATGCGCTTCTTTTGTCCATAAATAGATCCCAAGGCAATAAGATCCCATAGAGATACAAGGTCCTCAATGTTTGCACATAATACTGATCTTTACCTATAGATTATCATCTATTCTTGAATAGAACAAAGGACTACCCTAAGACAGTTAGGTTATCTCTATTTTAAGGACAATAGTACTCCTATATGTAGAACAATAGGTAGTAATCATATGGTAGGCTGTCCTGGTACACAGACTACCACAATTATATATTTAAGGACTATATGTCTGAGGATAAACCTTAGACTTAACAACATCTTTTGCTGCTTGTCTAACTTTGCTTTTTTGAGCACTTTGATTATCAAATCAAGCAATCACAAATCAGTAAGTGGCCATTTGTGATACAGCTACACTTCCCTCAGTATTTTAAATGTCCTTCTCACTTCTCTTTACTTTTTTCCTTCTCTTGTTGTACTTTTTGAAGCCTCTACCCATGTCACTTTTCCCTAGTTCCACCATTCTCTCTTTCTTCCTACCCTACATTCTAGATACAATATACCTTTTCTTTCTTATTCTGACATCTTCTGTACTATTGCATTTTTTCTTCTACATTTTACACATTTTACCCTTGTTATTCTCTTTCTTCTTGCTTCTCCTTCTCTCCAGTCCCATATTTCTTGGAATATGCCATATTGCATGTTCTTTATCTACCTTTCAAGAAAAAAACCTTGTCTCCAGTTCTCATGGGTTTATACTCTCTTGCTTTTATATTTACCATAGTCTATATATGTTACTACTACCTCTCTCATGATCCACTCTCTTTCCAGTAGGAGTGCACCTTCTGGGGTTGTACTCTCTTCTTTACAGTACTCCTGTGCCTTTTCCTATGTGGGATATACCAGCTTCCTCTCCTGCTGCACCTTTCATAGTCTAGCCACATATGCCACTTCTTCTCTACTTCTCTTCCTTTTTTTAATATTCAGATACTCCCATTTGTAGTGCCCCACTTCCCAGCACCTAAAACACTTTACTTCTTCTGCCATCTTTTGTCTCCTCACTTTTATTTCCTCCCTCACTCTATATTGTATTATCCTACTTGCTATCACTTCAAATTTATTTTGGAAAGTTGATTTTCCCTTTGTCACTTCCCTTTTATTCCTGCAATTGCAGACCAGGTGCCTAAACTTCTTACAATACCAGCATATCCTCCCTTTTTTTCCTTTTAACTCTGCCCTTAGTTTAGTGAGAGCATGCTTTTGGTTAAGCAGGCTGCTCATGAGAGAATTGTACTGAGATTGAGACATTGTGTTAATACCTTAATAGTATAGAATGAATAGTTGATCTTGTTAGTTATACTATGTCTACTAGCATACAAGATCTTCATCTAGCCAGAGTCCTACTGCCCTACTAACTACTGCCTTAATACTAGGGTTAAACTATCACCCAACAGATGGGATCCCTAATCTAGACAGCCTCCTAAAGAGTAACCATCAATTCTCTGCATGTACAAGTCACAATAGACTTCAGTACAAGATTTATACTAAGAACAGTACAAGTATCTACTAAACACCACTTGATTGCAAGGTTAGGTCTCAGTACCGAAACCCAAGCTTAGTATTATACTTCTATCTGCAGTCCCTAACTAACTGCAAAGTTCTCTTAAGCCAAGGGCCTGGCTATATATAAAGATGACTAGTAATCATGGTGACCACCAGTCAAGAGTTGTTGGGTTTATGAGAGTAAAGATGAGCAAGGTCCAAGGTAGATAGTACTTTAGATATAGAATTGAGTTCTAGTATAAGACTCCAGACTGTGATAACTTGGATCCACTTCTAGTCTAAGTTGACAAAGAGAACTCAATAGAGTTTCTATTTGATTACTGTACACTACTTATATACATTCTATATTTACTTCTATTTATAAAGTTCCACATATCTCTTTTAGTCATTCCCTCTCATATATCCATTGATTTCCTAATTAAAAGAAAAGAAAAGAAAAAGAAAAAATAGATAATAACTTAGCCATTTGGCCAAGTTATGACAATTTACATACTCTAGAACCCAGAACTGTAGAGGCAGATAGTTGTTGTGAGAACCTTAAGTAGGAAAAGGTTTTCCATGCATTTGAACACTCAATCTCCAAGCACAATGGAGTAAAGACATAAACAGGATAGGGACTTAGTAAGCTAAGTCATGTGACAAGGTCAGGTGACCATAGAACATTCTGGAAAGGACATGTGACCATGGGACTCTAGGGTACAGCCACTGTAGTAATAGTATAAGTAGGGCTGCAATCCAACGAAGAACTCCATCGAGTTCTTCTTGAACATCCACCAAGGGTGATCACTAAGGGTATTTACTGCCTATTGATAACAATAGTCTTGTTGTGCCATGACTTCAAAATAGCTGGCTATTCTGGATGCTGGAAAACACTGGAGTTGGTATTACAAAATTATTGGTGGCTATAGATGTTAAGGTATGTAGGCCAATATATCAGCACCTATAACCTGTGCTTGTACACCAAGCCTACAAGACACTCTCCAGTGGATGAATTGTACCCTCTTTTAGTCTCTAGAACATACTGGGATATGCTCAGTGTTAACTTTATTGTAGAGCTCCCCAAATCCTCTAGCTGTGATACAGTTATGATAGTAATAGACTTGGTGTCAAAAAAAGCACACTTTATTCCAACACACATGATAGTGACTGTAGAAGGAGTAGCATGACTGTTTCTCCACTACATCTAGAAGTTGTATAGGCTCTCTCAGCATGTTATTTCAGACCACAGATCTCAGTTTGTGGCATTGTTTACTAGAAAACTCTACAGGTTACTAGGTATATGGCTAGCTTTCTCCACAGCCTGGCACCCACAGACAGATGGGCAGACAGAACATATCAACCAGAAGCTAGACTAATACCTCTAGATCTTTGTCAATGAACAACAGAGTAACTGGTATAACCTCCTGTCCCTGGCTAAGTTCTAATACAACAACCATGTCCACTCCTCAACCTAATAGATATCTTTCCTACTTAACACAGGCCAGAACCCACAGATGGGCTTTGAGCCAAGGCAGCAACCCTCTGGACTGGAAACTGTTAATAAGTTTATGGAGTGAATGAAAACAGCTATTGAGGAAGCAAAGTCTATGATCCAGAAGGCACAAGAAGACATGGCTCATTACTACAACTAGAGGAGAACTCCTGCACCAGTGTTTACTACCAGGGATAGAGTATTTCTAGATACCTCTGACATCAAGACTACATGACCCTCTACCAAGTCATTGTATTGGAGACTCAGACTCTTTACAGTGGAACAGTGAGTGGGACCTGCAGCCTATTGCCTCAAGCTACCATATGCAATGAAGAAACACCATCCCATGTTTAATGTAATGAAGCTCTCTGCTGCTCTGATAGACCTGATCCCAGGACAAAAACCAAACCCTCCACCTCTGCCAATTATAGTAGATGAAGAGAAAGAGTGGAAAGTAGAGGAGATACTCAACAGTTGCTGGCACTAGAAGAGATTTCAATTCCTGGTCAAGTAGAAGGAATATAGCTATCATGACTTAGCAAAACAGCTAAGTCATTATTTATATTTCTTTTCTTATTTAGACTTACTACACAAGAAAGGAGTGTGGGAAAGTGTTATATAACTAATGTCACACATCACAGTCACATGCCAGGATGTCACAGTGTCACATCACATGACAATATCACATGATGAGTGTGGGAGAGAGTGCACAGACCATGTAGTAGTTGTATAAGTAGTGTACAGAATCCAATGGGAACTCCATTGAGTTCTTTTTGTCAACTCAGACTTGGAGTGTAATTAAGTTATCCTAGGCTAAGTCACTATAACAGCAGGGAACACAACTCTTGGGAATCCATCTCCGACATTTCAGTACCTGACCTAGTGGTGGAGTTCTATTGCAAGCACCCAGCAGCTCCAAGACACATCCAGAGAGCAGATTTTGATGCTCTTTTTGGACCTGGACCCATTGCTTTGAGACATAGCAATTTTGGAGGGAGGGTAAATATAAGGGACTGCACCAAACTCCACTCCTGACACACCAGTGGCAACAAGCTGGAGTAACTCTGACAACTAATTAAATAAGCGTTACTCTAGGTTTAATCAGTTGTCTACTCCTGAAACTCCTATCCCTGACAGCTGAGACATCTGTAACCAAGAAAGCAGTATATATAGAGTAGATCACCCTCCAGGAGTCTCATTCTATTCTTTGAGGTTTCTCCTGGAGGTGAGTTGTAACATATCCCAGAGTGTAATTATATATTGAGGTTTCTCCTGGAGTCCACTCCAGTTGCCCTTATACCAAGTTGACAAGGAGAACTCAATGGAGTTCTCATTCAATTTCTGTATACTACTTATACATTTACTACATGGTCTGTGCACTACTTTCCCACACTCATCATATGACTCATCATGTGACATGTGACATATCATGTGATACTTTCCTGCACTCCTTCCTTGTATAGTAAGTCCAAATATGAAAAGAAAAGAAAAGAAAAGAAAAGAAATATAAATAATGACTTAGCCATTTTGCCAAGTCATAATACTTAACAATGGTCATACAACATTTGAGCTGAATTTCTTACCATGAAAAGTGGTCAGAATACAGTGGATAGAACATTGGCTGTTAAATCACATTGGTGGTCCCAGTCAAAAACAGTTGAGGTCACCTGCATTGCTATTCCCTTTAATTGCCCTTTGACTTCTCTTAAGGAGGATACAAAAGTGTTGTATTCCATGAGCATGCTGCATGCTGCTCAGCTGTGCTACTATAATAACCACTCGGCTCTGATATTTCAACCTGCTGCACCCAAGTAAAGAAGCTTCACTTGAATGATGAATACTTTGTATGTTCCCACTCAAGTCTCACACAAGGTCCACATGGTTTAATGAGCCAGATTCTACTGCTACAATCTCCAACATAATACTATGGATTCATCATTTAGCTTCCGTTAGGCAGAACTAGGACCCGACTTCAGATCTAGACTATGCTGCGGCTCGTGGATATTATTCATTTCGTATTCCGAAGGACTATCATTCTTCGATCCTACGAATCGTATCATAGAGACTTGACCTGTCGTCTGATTCTGGTCGGATAGATGATGATCGTGGCCTCGTGAACGATTCCCCCGACTTTGAAGGCTAGAACCATAGGAGCCTATCTCATCACTACCTTTTCTGGACGTATCCCAATAGATACGCTGATTCAGAAGTACCATGAAGCAATTGCTATACCTGCACATGGAGGGAAGATCAGTAGCTGTAGTCCCAGCAAGGTAGAAACCAGGATACATTTTACCGAGTGTATAACCCCTGATGATTGAGCATGTAAGTGTCAATTTTCAAGGTCAGCTACGTTGATGCATACATTACCATGTATATGTTGGTTTTCTGCAAATAGATCATTTGATTAAGATCAACATCAAGTTTAAGGGGGGAAAAACTCACAGGAGGTGACACCGATGGGTGAAGGAAAACGGCAACTAGTGCGACCGCTTCCGCAGCTAAGAATAAGAGTTGGTGTCTTACCGATCCAGTTTGTTTACAGATGCTTACCAGTCACTGCATTTGTCTCTAGCGTTAATAGCAGGATCCGTGTCACAGTTCTTATTGTAGTTCGGCTGGCTTGGGGCGTTCGATATTGTAAGAGCTTCATGATAGGATGAGCTCAGCGGGACATCTCTTCCTGGGGTATCACTCACCAAGTAAGTCATGGAACTGGCAATCAAGATATCGGTGATGGCAGTCGAGAATAGCCAAACCTAGTGTTCAGTGTTCATTCAAAAAATTGTCCTACTCAGATTCAAAATTACCGACATAGATTGCGGATTTGATATGTGTTGGATCTAGTTGACTCTGTGACTTGTGAGTAAGCAAGGTCCAAGCAGGAAAAACTTACGTGTATGCCAGCAATCATCCCACCTGCACACGAGACAAGCGAAAGCTGTTCATCAGCCGTGTCAATCTCACCCATGCAACAATCACCAAAGCGACTCACCATTGCAGTGACGATTGGCAAAATCTTCCATTGTCCTATTTTCCGCAACCGCCAACAATACACACTCTGCACCGTAAATGTGATGACAACATCAAGGAATGGGCCGTCGATGGCGGCAACGTTGAACCTCAACAAGGCGGAATAATCGCCGAAGTTGTGAACAAACCAGAAAAAGACATCGTCCATGATCATGAAGGTCTGAGCAGACTCAATCAGAAATAGGAAGTGTACTGTAGAAATCTTAACCTCGGCATCAAAGTCGATTGAACCCTACCCACCTACTGCCTGGAGCCACTTTGGGTCTTTGTGACCACCACTGAGATACACAACTTCCGTAAAGTGAGAAAGTAGAAACCAAACATATGGTGGTAGACATACAGTATTGCATCACGAACATGCCATATAACCACCAGCTGAGAGAAACACCAATCAGCTACCAGCCCAAAAAGCCAATTAAATCCATGTTCTGAGATTTCCAGCAAAGACGTGCTCACAGGTGGCCCTAATCTGAGAAGTTCATCAGTCGAGTGAGGTCTGAAATTTGGTAGCAACACAATGAAGCTCACAGTAGTGATGCGCCAGCTGGTACTGTCGAGGTCGATTCCATGGGGTGAGGGGGACAGGTGACAGACGCTGATTCATCTTAAATTCGGCTTTGTTCTGAAACCGAGTCTATCCTTGTATAGCCCAAGCAAGGAAAGATTGTAACGAGAAGTTCCCGAGACACGTCATCCTGTCACAACTTGAAAAATAGTTCCACGTAAATGTTTCGATCATTAATTTGACCAGGCCGACTCGGCAGAGTGGAGACTACGGGCGACATGAAGACTTCAAGTGCTCCGATTTATTGATACAGAGCCGAAAATGATTCCCAGGCCTAGGCTTCTGACTACCATCGTGTAGAAAATGCATGAGGACAGTGGATACTTCGCCCATGATAACATGGGCGGCACGATCTAAACGGAGACTTGGTGCCAAGGACGACTGATGTCCAAATGAGTGTAAACCTTATTTGACTGTTATCTGATGGAGACTGCTCATACAAAGAGTCGCTGCAGCTTGTGGATAAGTAGGCTGGCAAGGTTGAAAAAACATTGTATGAAAGTTGTATGTATGAAATCTTGTGCTCATGTGATTTCTTGGCATGCTCATAGACCAGCTCTATTAGAAATGAATCTGAGGTGGTCACCGTGTTGTTCATATCGATATCTGCATCACCTGGGAGACCAGGGTTTTCAAAGGGTTGTTACCTCAGCCCAGGAGTCTCACCAATTATCATCTTATATGTATGATGAATGTTGAGACGATTTCAACCGTCTGATATATCGCTTGCTGTAAATTCATGATTCACACGAGCTTGACCCACGTCAAGTATCGCAACGGATAAATCCACTTCATATACCCTCTATCAATCCCCAGTCAGCCACTGAGTCGCTCATGAGTCAACCAACATGATTCACAAAAGCATGCCGCGGCAATTACGGAACAACCCTTAGATTTTGGATCATGACCTAAGGGCCTGGAGAAACTAGTACATACGATGATCGACACCAGCGTGTGTTGTGTTCTTATTCTCGCTCTAGAAGGAAAACTAGATCAAGTCACGAATCTATAAGAACATGAAGCGAATACTCGTAAACAAACATTTCACATCCATTCTCCAACCCAAAATTGCTGATCAGGCAGTCTCTTGACCATGTCAGACCAGAGTTTCTCGAATATTTCAAAAAGGGGACGAAAGTATGTTTGCAGCACAGCAACACCACTGACAAAGGCACAAACGTATGTCTCCATCAACAAAATGTGATTACATCTCCGCTTTTTATCACTTTACTCTTTGCTTATGATAAAAGAATTTAACGTAACAATGAAAATGCCTCGCACCAAGAAGCATCCTCCTCAACAGTCTCCCCATCACCACTCCCCCAGTCTCCTTTATTCCCAAGTAACTGTATCCATTCCCAATTCATTCCCAAAAAAAAATACTTGACCTCTGCATCATTCATTTCAACTGATATTTTATTCATCACCCCATCCAATAAACAGTAAATCCACCCCAACTCAAAATAAATACCAATCAATTAACCCAACATACGCTATACAATATCACACGCACAAGCAACAGACTAAAGAAGAAATCAACGTAGACAAAATATATACCTCCCATCATCATCCTACCCATGTCGATGTCGACGCCTTAAACGATGCTTTTCCTTTTCACTCATCCACATCATCTCCAAAAAGCTCTTCAGCAACTTTCTCCCTCACTTCTCCAGCTTCATCATGAGGTCCCATAGGAAACTCAAGTCCTGCTGCTGCTGCTTCTGCTTCTGCTTCCGCCGCCGCCGCCCCTGCCAAAACTTTCTCTGACGACTGTTGCTCAGTCCAAAATTTCGACTCTCCTTTAAGTGACTCGGCATCATTCTCAGGTTTCCGTATTTCCTTTATACGATTAGGCCCAGTGCCCGTCCCACCGTTCAAATCCATCGCGACCGTAAACCCTCTACCATCCTCTCCCCTTCCCTCCTCAGCCTCCACATTTTGTGCAACCACAAGAACCGAACTGATCACCTTCACCTCTTCAGCAACACCCGCCTTGTACACAGGTGGAAGAACAGTACCACTCTGCACCTCACCTTCACCATTCGCAAAGATGTCTCGTCCAGGTTCGGGTTTACCTGGGTCGATGACGGTGTTGGTGTTCTCGTCAGCGTTGACCCGTTGGTTAACTGCGGCAGGAGCAGCTACTTGACCCTGACCTTGAGCGTCTGCGGCGTCTTGATGATGTACATCGGGCTGAACATTAGCTCGAGCAACTTCAGGATCTACAACCAGAGGGCCTCCATCGCCAGGCGCTGGCACAACAGCAGCAGGCGAAACACCAATTCCAACATCTTTCTCGAGTGTCGGCAATGGTGACGTATACTGAGAATACTATGAAGAAGAAACAAAAACGACTCGATCAATACTGTCACAGGAGAAAGAAAAAAAAAGAGAAAACGAATTACATCATGATGGAAATCCCCACACGAAAAATCCCAACTCTTCAACCACCTCGCACCCTCACACTTCGGTCTCGTCCACTCCGTCCCATAAGCCAACGGCGCAAAATGTTGGAAATTCCAAATCGCCAAAATAATCAACACACCCGCAACCTGTAACCTCACTTTCGGTCTCAACGTACTCGTCACCAGATCAAAAATGGCACAATAGAGGAGAATAGCAAAGTAGAGCGCAGGAAAGTAGTGGTGCAGGAAAAGCTGGCGCGCCATGAGGAAGAACGGGAGGTAGTGAAGAGACCAGCCGATAAAGAGGAATCCGCAAAGGGTGTCGTATTTGACAACTTTGGCTATCGAAAAAACGAATAAGTATGCAAGGTCGGGAGTGAAGGGTGAACGCACTGTTTTCAAAATCCCTGAAACCGCGTTTTTGTCGTAGTATGAGAAGACTACGAACAAGCGCATACAGAATAACAGCGAGTGTACTTGACCACCAGATCATCGGGTTACCTATAAGGTAGATTTGTTTATGATCTTTCACCCAAAAATTCTAGAATGAACATTCAACGAGCATTGATTGGCGACTTGAAAACGACTCACGATTCCACGACGTAGCCGGGGCCATGAACTGGGTCTTGAGTCAAATGCGTGTCGATCGGTGAGACCAGCGTTGGTAGTCCACATAACTTTTTGGAGTTCGAGGAACTTTCCCAAAAATCCTGGTAGCTGATAATTAACTTTCGGTGCATCAGGCGGAACTAGGTAGACAATCTTTCAGAAGACCAAAACAAGCAAAGATCAAGCAACGCACGCCGAACATGTTCCGAAGTCTCAATGTACCATAGCGAGTTTTCTCTCACCGCATTTTTGTTGCAAGTCACCTCTTGCTGTTCGAACCCCCAATCCGGCAACTTGACTTTATGCGAAAACAGATAGCATCCCGTCAACATATGCCTTAACCTGAACTTTGTTCGAAGAGTCCTGAGTCTCCTAAAACTCTCATAATCTCTCGTATCGCCTGATTCCAACTCGACAATCCAGTCATCGTTCGCGTCACCTACGAAGCCAGGCATACCATATCCCGACACTTCGTTCTGAAAGTCGACATCGGAAACGGGAGGTCGGATGTCGTGAGAATGAAGGTGTTTACCAGTAGCGACGTGAAGCAGTTTGACTCGCATGTGAGGGATAATGTATTCGAGGGGCTGAGTCTGGTAGTCGTATTGAGGGTAGTCGTCGACCGATGCATTTATAATTCGCCAGTCGTTGTTCATATCGCGGTGAGGATAAAGAGTAATTTGTTGCTCTGCATCGAATTGCCTTTAGTTGGTGGGGGGATAAGGTGATTTGAGAAAGACGTACGTTTGCTCCCGGTGGGATAAGCGTGTGGATGAGAATGGAGGTATCCGCCTTGCGTATTGACATGTCGAATGGTAACCTGAGAACCGAGAGCAACATCGGCAAAAGTATCTGCCATTCCACGGCCTTTGAGCGTATGTTGAAACTCGGAGCTCATGAAACCGTCGCCATCTCCCGAATTCTCAAGGATGAGGAAATGGATCTGGAACATGAACATGTAGAAGACGAGAGGTACAACAATTAGGCAGATGGCTCTTGCTGTGAAGTGACGAATGAACAGCCTTGGGGTGACCCGGAGGTCGCCTAGAAGATTCCATAATTGCCACAAGGTACTGACACCGACTGTCGCGATAGTAAAAAGTCCAACCCATTTGCAGCTGACAACGGCGCCGAGCGAAAGACCAGACAATGCGAGCCAAGACCACCAATTGGTGGTGAACGGCTCGTTTTTATCTTCATTACAAAAGCCAACCCAAAGAAAGACGGTGAGAGCAGTGAAAAAAATGAGGGGCGAATCGAGGAGAATATGCCGTGATTGTGTGACAAGTCCATTTTCGAATGTGATGAAGAGAGAAGCTAAAAGAGCGGTGGTGGCGCGACAGTCTAGAGCACGGAGAGTCAGATATGCGAGAGGAATGGTTGCAACGCCCAGCGCAGCAGGAATCATCCGCATCGCAACGTAGGGTACATGTTCGTACGTTCTGTGGGGGATCTCAGATATTTGGATGGGTAGAGGGAGGCGCCGACAACGAACTTTGCAATGTCCTTGAAATCAAAGTGGCCGTCATAGCCGAAGACAAAGCCAGCTAGAGTGATGAGGAGTTTTGCAAGGGGAGGATGGACGTCGACAAAGTACTGGCTCTTGATATACTTTGATGCGAATTTACCAAAGTGAACTTCGTCAAATCTGTGCAAAGATGAATGAAGACGTGGGAAAGCGGGTGAGACGACATACACGACACTGTCTGGCTTGGACAGACGAAAGAGCCGCACGCCACAGGCCAGCAAAACAATGAGAAACAAAAGCTTGCATTCTCCCTGCGAGATGCTGAGCCCTCCAGAGGGGTGGTGCTTGGTCCTCCCAGGGCCAAGACCTTTTGAGGCTGCAGCACGCCTTTGATCTGCATCGTAGTCCTGCCGCAGATATTGGCTTTGGCCTGCAAACACAAAGGCCGGGGGAGGCGAGCGTCGTGCCCGGGACATGACTTTTCTGGTCGAGAAGCTGCGACGTGTCTTCCCATATCCGGTAATACACCGTGGAAACATCATTTATCAAAAATATCATCCAGACGCGTCTCATTTACAACCATGTCCGTCCAAATATTTAATGAGCAGGTGCGCAGATTACTTGTATACAGTGGCATATGCTGCAGCTACCCACAGGCGACAGAAGAAAAGGCAGAGAATGCCCGTCTCTCGTCCTTTGTCGGCGCACTCGCCCTGGGCGATCTTGTCAAATCTACACTAGGGCCCAAAGGCATGAACAAAATCCTCCAGTCAGCTTCCACAGGCGAGATAAACGTAACAAACGACGGAGCGACCATTCTTAAAGCGATCCAGCTCGATAACCCGGCTGCAAAAATCCTTGTCAACATTTCAAAAGTCCAAGACGACGAAGTCGGCGATGGGACAACCTCTGTTGCAGTTTTGGCAGCAGAACTGCTAAGAGAGGCGGAGAAAATGGTTTGCACAGAAAATTCACCCGCAAACTATTGTCGAGGGCTACCGGATCGCGAGTGCTGCTGCGCTGAAGGCGCTGGAGAAGAGTGCTGTTGATCATGCGTATGTGTTTGCTCCTTTGCTTGGTCCATGTCCCGTTAACGAGGCTAAACTCAGGTCTGATCCCCAACAATTCCGCAAGGATCTTTTCAACATCGCACGGACAACACTCTCATCAAAAGTCCTGTCCCAGGATAAGGATTACTTTGCCAATCTCGCCGTCGATGCCGTGCTCCGATTAAAGGTATATCAACGTCCCTTTTATCGATGACTCAATTTAATTTGAGCGCGTTCTCCAGGGCTCAATAGACCTCGAGCATATCCAAATCATCAAGAAAGTGGGTGGTAAGCTCACCGACTCATACCTCGATGAAGGTATGTCATATATGCCATCCCTCAAATAGTAACTTATATCAGTTTAGGTTTTATTCTTGACAAGACAATTGCCGTTAACTCGCCGAAACGTCTGGAAAATTGCAAAATCCTGATTGCCAACACCTGTACGGTTCCATACCCTCTTCTGACTGTGCACATCTCTAAAACTCTGATCAACAGCAATGGACACCGATAAGGTCAAAGTCTTTGGCGCCCGTTTCAAAGTGGACGGTACGGGCAAACTTGCCGAACTTGAGCATGCCGAACGTGTGCGTCTCAGCCACGTCTTTACATTGTCCCTCATTTTGACCGTCCACTGCTACAGGAAAAAATGAAAGCCAAAGTCGAAGCCATTGCTGCACATGGCATCAACGTGTTCGTCAATCGTCAACTCATCTATAACTATCCGGAATCCCTCCTCGCAGAAAAAGGAATCTTAGTGATTGAGCACGCTGACTTTGAGGGCGTTGAAAGGCTTTCACTAGTCACGGGCGGTGAAATCGCTTCGACGTTTGATAGACCTGAGTTGGTCAAATTGGGGCAATGTGAATTGATTGAAGAGGTTATCATCGGCGAAGATAAGGTATGCATCAGGGGATAACCCCATCCCAATGTGTCTCTCCATGGCCAATCAAACGGATGATTTGCATCTCCCATAGCTCATAAAATTCTCCGGTGTTGCCGCCGGTGAAGCGTGTACTGTGGTCCTCCGAGGATCTACAAATCAGATGGTAGACGAAGCCGAACGATCTTTACACGATGCTCTCTCCGTCCTTTCGCAGACCGTCAAAGAAACACGTACAGTCCTGGGTGGTGGGTGCTCCGAAATGCTCATGTCATGCGCCGTAGAAGAGGCAGCTCGAGGCGTCAAAGGGAAGCGAGCCATCGCGACGGAGGCATTTGCAAAGTCGTTGAGGGCGATTCCGGTGATTTTAGCGGATAATGCTGGGTTTGATTCGAGTGATCTTGTTACGAGGTTGAGAGCGGCGCATTGGGATGGACAGGTGGATGCTGGGCTTGGTAGGTGATTGAATTAGCGTTTTGGATGATGTGGCGCTGATTTTGGTTTTCGTCGTCTGTGTTTCTCGTGTGAAAATACAACACTTGAAGATATGGATGAAGGTGCGATTGCATCGATGAAAATGCTGGGTGTGACAGAGAGTTATAAGCTCAAGAGACAAGTTGTATTGAGTGCGAGTGAAGCTGCGGAGATGATTATTCGGTGTGTTGTGTTTTCTTTTTTTGTTGTGGTTTTCCTCATTTTTTTTTAATTATTATTATTGGTAGGGTGGATAATATTGTGAGAGCTGCACCTCGTAAACGTGAAGCTGTATAGATGTAGGATGAAATTAATTGGATTTTTTTTTCAATATTGACTGTTACCTGAGATGTGATTATTACGAGGATTGAATTTTGGATGATCCTGATGTGTTTTTGTTTCCTTTTGTAAACCATACATGAAAAGGTACTGATAGTCAGTGAAGTGTAGAATCCTTTCTACCTTGGATAAGGAATATTGGAATCCAGGTGGTAAATACAAATTAAGGTGTCTGGAAATTCAGATTTTTTATAATTTTGCCGCCAGGTACCTACTTTTGATCAATCAATCTCTGTGAAAAATCAATCATCAAGAAAATATGTGTGACAATTTGGTAGTCAATTTCATCATTTTATTGACCTGAAGATCACATAAGCACAAGTTAATATACCACACCAGATAGAGCACTGACAACTGAGTGCCCCTATCAAACACGCCTGCTTGTAATCGCTTGTATCAATCACTTTTCTGGATGGAGAATCATAGACCAGAGATGCTGGTCTTAGGTTACAAGTATTTATAATGTCTCACTCCTATTTGCCTGTCTGAAACACTGATACAAATATGGGGACAGGGTCATTTTCCAATGAGCACATGAGTAGGTACTCAAAGGAACACGTGAATGGGATTGCGCATCTGAAGTTCTACAGAGATGGCACATGCTCGATATAATCAGAACCTGATGCACATGCGCTTCTTGAGTTTTTCCCAAACCCCGTTATATCCCCCCGCGTGTACCCGTCTCCACAGTTGAGTGAAAAGAAACCTCTCAGATATTGGCATTCTGAGTATCAAAATCAGATCTTTGGCAGGGATACTCAAAAACCAGTTTCATGTTTTTGATACTGCAGCAGTTTTCAAAAGACGTCGTTGTTTTTTTTGAACGGTGATCCGATCAGAGCGAGGATTTTCCATGAAGCAGCCAGATTACAGTCCAGAGGCATCGATCGAGCTCTGGGGCTGATCTATCAGCTTTGAGAAGCACCCTCGAAGGCGCTACACTGTACCCGTAAATAACTTTGCCTGACCACGACTGACGAACCACTGCTTCGACTCCGCTCAAATTTCAAAATGTAGTGCCGTCACAATACTTCTTGTCATGTTTCGGGTCATCGCTTGGCGTGAGACTACTCGACCCTGGCAGTTTCTCTTTCGTTACGGGTCAGTGACCCGTCCTTTCTAGAAACCTCTCACAACAAACGACCTATAACGGTACACATATAGGCGGGGTGGCCTGGCCACTCGTGTTGTTTTCTTCCGAGATGGACTCTAAGACTGCCAGCCTCGCGACCTCCCACCTGTATGCTGTCATCTACCTTCAGAGTTGCAACGCACTTATTTTCTGGACAGACTGGCTGGAAAATATTTCCAACTCGCAGCATTTGTGATGCTGGTTTACGATCATAGCAGGTACTTTTTTTTAGCAGTCCAGGCTACGTGACTGACTTTCGCATCATCAGTCTTGACATTCTTCCAGGAGGTGGGTGGTTGTATCAGCAAATTTTGATCATATGAAAAACATTTAATTTTACAGATGGAGAGGATATGGCATCGGCGGTTTTCACTCGTTACTCTCCTCTTCCTCATCAACCGTTATGGCACCCTTATGCAATTCATTATAGTCTTGACTGGTGAGTGGCGCATTGATATTGTATGTAATTGTCAGATGTCATTAACCCTGTCCGCGATAATGATGCAGCTTTTCACGAACCTAAATGGACTGGAGAGGTGCGTATATCGAGATTTTTCTCTCTGATTTTCTGACTAATACGTTCATAGCCGTGTGTACAATTCGTGTTCCAAAACACCTTCATCACTGATCCTTGTCTGAAGATGCAGGCGTTTCGTTCTTTTCGAGGGGATGGCAACTGTAGGGTTGGTTGCCGGTGAGTTAGTCGTTCAGTTCAAGAAGGGAACTCACGGTCGCTCACTGCTGTACAGTTGGTCAATGTATGTCTAATCAATGCGACATCGTATGTGTATTTTGAACTACTTAGTGATTATGATCTTGCGGGTGTACGCCCTCTACAACCGCAGTTTGCGCATTCTCGTGTTTTTGCTCGCCCTATGGGCAGTACAAATTATAATGTCAGCATATGGCCTGAGGACAGGATTTCGTGAGCAACCTTTCTTATTCCTTGGGAAGCTGTTCTGACGTTCTCAAGCCGCACCTCTTCCTAAGGGGTTACCTGGTAAACGTATCTACTTCTCCATATCTTCCTTTCTAACCACAGATCTAGGGTGTATTCTGTCAGGGCAAGGTCCCCTTTTTCGTACGTCTATGAAATTTAGATTCAATCCACTTTTCTGATTATCACCTGATAAAAGCCTTCGTCTGGATTTTTCCCCTGGTGACCGACAGCGTCATCTTCTTCCTCACGATCTACTGCGCCAAGCATTATCTTCGTCTCCTGATATCTCCGTATGTCGTATTCAAAATTAACTCTTCTGGAACTTCCATTCTCATGTGATCTCTCTCTCTCTAACTAGCTCCATGAATGAGATGGCTTCCAAGGCACTGTTGATCCTTGTCCGTGACGGGACAATGTACTTCTTTTTTATTTTCTTGGCAAATCTAATGAATACGTTGATATTTTCCGTACGTCACTCTGATTTTTGGTATTTTATAATTGCTTTGATCATTGCTGTTTAGCTCGCTCCAACTGATATGAAAGAGATAGCCGCCTCCTTCAGCCAGTTGCTCACCAGCACCATGATTTCACGGCTTGTCCTCAACCTGCGTTCACTATCTGTAGCGAAAGACACAAACGCCACGACCTCAACTGACGTTGCCTTTTGTAATCCAGCCCTTCAAGGTACTTACGATCAATCTCAACCTAGTGCTATGAATCAGAAGTCACTTTGGGGGAAAACGATGGATGACCTTGCTGACGAAAGCATTGGCTCTTCTTCCATAAGTAGAAGAGAAGTGATGGATTTGCATGCTACTCAGGATCTTGGCGATGATATACCATTACAGCGGATGGAGATATCGCCTGCATGCTAGTTGAATAGATAATCAAACGAAGATAAAATTGTATCGAAATAGAGCAGCTTTATATAGCCATATCAAAAAATACTACGCCTCACGATGATTAATCAATCTACTGATTGATTGGGAAGTCCACCTGGCGCGAATCAAGTCCAATATAGACATCTTCGTACAGGTAAATTGAGTAACAAGGAACACAAAAGAGGATGATTTGCAGGTTCGCAATGAGTGATGGAGTCATTAAGGAACATACAAACACCTTCATGGAATAAAAATAAACGATACAACCAAAGAAAAATCTCAAAATGACCCAAATATACATGTACATCTAAACGAATGAACAGAGACTACTCAGCCAGCAGCCCAAGTCCTCTCCAGCATCTTATACACCACCTCTTCCCTGCATCTATTGGATTCTCATCCCACCAATCATCCCACCGTTCATTCCATGTACCTGTCCATAACCATGTATCTGCCCATAACCATGTATTACTGAACCTTGACCGTGTCCATGCCCATGAACAGATGCATAGTGAGCTCCATGCACTGCGTGTATTCCATGAACGTATCCCCCACCGACACCGACCGTTCCTACACCAGCATTGACATTCCTTTGCCCTTGCTGTGCAACTTCCAAAGCTCTCTTTTCTCGCATTTCGAGCAATAACCCAGACAAATACATTGGTGTTATAGTGAAATCGACTGGTTGGTCATGATCAGGTCCATCTACACTTCCATCTTTCATCCCTTGTACAGTGATGTCGTCAGTACCGTTACCGTTAACCCCACCGCAGAGGGATAGGATATCGATATTGGATGTGTCATCACTTGAGTTCGGGTTGCCTTGTGTGGGGAGGGACATCGGTAATGGCATTGACATGAGACTTTCTGCGAAGGTATTCGAAATTGGCATGTTAGGTAGCGGTGGTGGCGGGAATGGATTGGAAGAGGTAAAGTCAAAATGAGAGTACGGCTGAGAATGCGGATGAATAGGATAGGTATTCGAGAGGGAGGGAATTTTGGCTTCTGGACTTTGCATCCTCTTTGTATCGATCCCAGAGGGTGTACAGCGAGATGATTTCTTGAGAGATGGTGCTAATGAGAGAAAAAGAGACATTGAGCTCGGAGAGGAAGGTTATAGGGTCTTGTTGCGGTTTCTTTTCGGTTGTAGCCGACGATGATGCTGGGAACGATTGTTGGTGGGGTGAAGTGATGTTACGTGTTGAGCGACGAGGTTTCTGCCTTTCTTCAATCGCAGGAGTTGGGGGAGGGGGGAAGAGAGGGAGAAGAGGAAAGGAGAGGAACAATCACTGAACGTGTAGGATTATGAAGAATTAAAGTTAGGTAGATCGCAGAGATGGCGATGAGGTGGGGTGGGTAGAGAAGACAGATATCAGAGCGATATGTATCGTTGATGATGAACCTGTATATATGATCGTCAAAGCCATATTAACGGACAGAGATTGTCGGCAAACCAAGCAGTTTGTAGTGCCCCCGAGGAGAGTTCGAGCTTTCCTTCTCCAGTGCCCCAGTATCTGGGACCATCGTCAACACCGACTCCAACACCGAGAGTATTACTAGGCCCAACAGCAGTATCCCCTGTTTCACCTTCCTCCACAGGTGTAGCGGAAGAATCAAGTTCAGACTCCTTTTTACACAGCGTAAAGTGTACGATAAGGATGAAAAACCGTGAGATCGCATTCAAGATCATCAACGAGATAAAACTCCATTTCTGCAAGCTTAGAATTATCGTTGGGGAAATTTTTGATGTTGTACACTTCCTCTAGAGACGAATTACTTGTAATGTAGGTCAATGGATAGATGTCAACGCACGGCTGAACAGGGACCGAGCATCCATCAGGACAGTTCTTATGTGAACGGGAGATTCTTCAGCTTTAGCGGCAACGTAGCAACATGCTGCAACAACGAGAAAAGGTTCTGTTTCGCAGTAGGCATTTTTGAGGTAGAAACGACGGAAGAAGACAGTGGCGGTTGCGATGACGCGCTGCCTGAGTCCGAGTTTTTTACCCAATTTCGTGATGACTGAAATACATGAGCACAAATAGTCATTGTTGGCATCCAGACAGCACACCATTAGCAAAGTAAATGGCAAGGTAGTCGAAGTAGATGTTGTCGTCGAGGTAGAGCGAATCGAGCGCACGGGCCCTGTGGACCGTCACGCGGTCGACGATCCAGCGTTTACTAATCAGAGCCCATGAGATAAATTTCTGTAAAAGCAGGAGGCAACTGAACTAATGAGAGGAAACCCAGAAATCGGTGGCCATTATGAGGAGAAACAGCTCCGAACATAGCCGAGCCCGGGTGTGTTATTTATAGTCCTCTCTCCCCGAGATAATTCTTTCTTTTTCTCTTCCTCCTACCACCGCTGTCCAGTCATGCTTCCTCGTACCGCGCTTCGCACTCTCGCTGCGCCCTCATCGCGTCTTTTCTCGTCCTCGGCTTCCCGCCAGACCAAAGTTGCAGTTCTCGGCGCCGGAGGAGGAATTGGCCAGCCTCTTTCGCTGTTGCTCAAGTGCAATCCTTTGGTTACCAAACTGAGCCTGTACGATATTCGAGGTGCACCCGGCGTTGCGGCCGATGTCAGCCACGTTGACACTGGCTCTGAGGTCAGTATCCCTCATATCTAGACATGGCAGAGTGTACTGAGGCTCTGACACGTCATCCAGGTTAATGGTTATCCCGCCGACAAAATTGACCAGGCTCTTGAGGACGTTGAGATTGTTGTCATTCCTGCTGGTGTTCCCCGCAAGGTATACAGTCCATCACCAGTGATCGCAGTCTTAAACTCACTTATCTTTTTAGCCCGGTGTATGTACGCCCAAAATATTGGATTGATCCACAATTGACCTTTTTTAGATGACCCGCGATGACCTATTCAATACTAATGCTTCTATTGTACGCGACCTTGCCGCTGCAGTCGCACGTGTGTCTCCCTCTGCTCATATCCTGGTTATCTCCAACCCCGTCAACTCAACCGTCCCTATCGTCGCCTCTACTCTTGAAAAAGCTGGTGTCTTTGACCCTCATCGATTATTTGGCGTGACCACACTCGACGTCGTCCGTTCACAACGTTTCCTTGCCAGTATCGTTGAATCTGATCCTGAAAAAACGCCCGTTCATGTTGTTGGTGGACATTCTGGCCCCACGATTGTACCGCTGATTTCACAAACGGCGTACGCGAATGCTGTTACTGGTGACCAATATGAGAAGTTGGTGCACAGGATCCAATTTGGTGGTGATGAGGTCGTCAAGGCAAAGGATGGTGCTGGATCTGCTACCCTTTCGATGGCGTACGCCGGGGCCAAGTTCGCTGGTGTACTGTTGAAAGCGTTGAATGGAGAAAAGGGTCTTATCACGCCAACGTTTGTGAAGAGTCCATTGTTTGCCGATCAAGGCGTCGACTTTTTCTCGTCGCCCGTTGAATTCGGCGTAAGTTTTATCTATATTCTAACAACAGTTTTGCTGATCACATCTATTCTTCGTAGCCGAACGGGGTTGAGAAGATTCACCCTATCGGTAAAATCTCTTCTGCTGAAGAGAAGCTTCTTGAAGCTTGCTTGCCGGAACTCAAGAAGAACATTGAGAAAGGAAAGGCTTTCGCTGCGCAGACTTGATAGATCATTATATTGGTCAGCTCGTGCTCTGGATATGTTGTGGGCTTTTTCTAAATCATTCTTGACATTATTCTTAGTCCGGTGTCTCAGGGCATGTAGATCTCCGTAATAAAAGAAGGATTTTTGAGTGGAGGGGCCACGTGCCTAAATAGTATCTAAGCTATTGGGACTTTGCTACAACAGTTCTTGAGTGGGTGACAAAGAGTAAAAGTAATGGAGATATTATCTCATACGTTGGTCAACATTAGTTGACAGTAAGCTGATTAGAATGCACCAATAATCTAGTTCACATCAGAACATCTTGCGAGTTCTTTCTCCCGTAGAATCTCATCTGACCATTGACTGCCCACGAGAAGCCTGCAACAGGCTGTGTAATAACAATCTCCCATTATTGTAAGTCCGAAAGCATAAAGGTTTAGCTGCTTTTCGAGAAATGAGCTTCGTGTTTAGGAGCTGCACCTTTTATGTCATAGACTTAATATTTACGCTGCATCTACGATGTTGTATTACTTTTAATTTTGTATCACAGGCTGGTGAGAGATGTCATTCCTCGATAGCACCGGGTGCAAATTCAATAACACTTATTTCTCCCATATCCCACACCTTGACAATCTCCAGACCGGCTTTCTTCCCAAGCTGCACAGAATGGTCTAGAGTTCTCTCTTCACTATTGCATAAGACCATCATGACTGCATCAGTGTAATATTGGCGTATACGTCCAGCACCGTAGTTAGGTAGTAAAGGTGGTTCTGCTTGTTTGAGTGTGAGCTCGTTGCTGTCCGTGGTGCGAACGGCGCTTTGAAGTATATATTCTTCTATTTACACATCAATTTTTGATTCGGTTTGGTATCTTGAAACGCTGACTCACGAACGAGAACCCGACTAGTCGACGACATGACTTTGCGAATATTGGAGAGAGTGGTAATTGCTGCTTTGTCCGGCAATAGATGACTAAAAACCATGGTCAATATCCAAACCCACGGCCAAGGCAACATTCATCGACGAACATGACATTCTTCAGCTAACTTACCGAAAATATATAATCGCAATCAATGACCAGGAGGAGATATGCTCACAAGATAAATGTCACAATTGGGGATAGGCGACTCGACGAACAAATCGATAGGTTTAAATTCAATTCTACCTTCTGCAATGGCTTGAGGACATTCCTTGGGCCAGATTACCTTTTGTGCATGTTCTGTCTGCGCAGGGAGATCTTGCAATCTGAAGTTGAGGTGCGAGTATCGTTTATATAGTTCCATGGAGATATGGCCCAGGCCACCTCCGACATCATTGACGATGGCACCTTGACAAAGATTATCCCAGGGATAGCCTACCGGATTTCAAAAGAGTCCCCTAGAAACAGATAAACCTACCGCTCACTTATGACGATGGAATTCGAATCAACTGCGATAGTCCAACCAAGCATGCCTTCACCAAATCGGATACCTTGTTCAAGTGCAGTTGGGTTGTCTCTCTGACAAATGATTTCTATGTGTTGGAAACGATGAACATCGGACTATGCCGCACTCACTCCCTCAAAGTAGTGCCAGATTGGAAGAGGAGTCTCGTGAGCACGATTGAAGGCTGCTTTTTCAGGTGCGTCAGAGAATCCCCATTCTGGATCCAATAAAGTATCGGCAAGTTGAACAACGGCCTTGCTTGAGGGTTCGTGGCTGATGAAGCCAATAAGTACTCGAGATTAGGTAGAAGTGAAAAGAGGCTCACATATGCCGACCCATGCCATAGAGTGGATGAGAACGCAGGAGGAGCATACTCAAACGGTTATTTGAGAACACGTCCTTTGAGACTAGTCAAATCATTGAGGAATGTAGTGACATCTGGGGAAGGTTTGAAGAAAACCTTCACGGAAAAAGTGCACCGAGCACAATGTCCTGAGAATGCGTGCCAATTTCCTTTCCTCGATCTTGCAGTATTTACTGATTTTTGAGACATGTAATCCGGTAGGCTCATTAGATAGAATATTCGCCACTCCAGCTCGTAAAACGACGCCGAGGAAACCCGTCTGATAAACCTATGACCGCGACTAGTCAATCCATAATTTCCACAGAGAAAACATGAACACACACATTCAAGTGTCTCTGATCATTACTGGGCATTGGATCATTCCTCATGGCTCAAAACTGAGGACTACTCACATTGAGGACAAAGTGACTAGGCCGCAAGAGCGTTGCACAGAGTTGTGCGCATGCTCCTTCCAGAGTCTGTGCAGCTTCCCTGACATCTGAGGGATAAAACATATTATCAAGTGGGTGAGGTTCAGTGTCATCAAGGGATGGAACATGAGGCTCCGTAGGATGAGCAGTATAATAGGATTCAAGGCTATGGGAGGCATCAGCAATAAGAGAGACCAAACTCAAAATACTAGTGGGGGTACGACTCATCAGTGTTTGTGACAAAAGAACAGGGTTCCTGCTTTTATGTGCCACAAAACCCATCCGTCATGAATCTATCCAAATAGAATGGAGTAAATTTTTGGTCTGAACTTGAGCATCAAGATAAAAATATCCAGTTCTCATCATGACTCTAGTATCTTGGCATAGACTTTTCTCAGAGAACCAGGATCTTCGATTCCAGGAATTGGTGAATTCCCATAAGCAGTCTGAGAAAATTTGTGACCGCAGACACTGGTCTGTGTCGAGATGCTGAGCATGGATTTCAGAGTGTCCCAGAAGATCAGAGTGTTGTGTATATATCCTCTCCAGTACAGATCAAGATCACATAGAGTGAAGCTGGATTGGACATGCTATTTTTTCTTATTTCTTCTCCCAAAGGTTATGTGATAGATCTAGAAGCAGCTCTTGTCATAAGAAATAGAAGGGGTGAGGTTTTTAGCGTTGGTGCTGAGAATCGCGTGTTTGAAGAACAAACTGTGAGAAATGTAAATGCAAGCAGCATCTCATCCTCAAGAGGAGATATGTAAATGCCGCATCGCGCCAACACAAAGTACGACACGGTGTGACAATGTGACATTGCCTTGGAATTCCACGCGCACTTTATCCTCTGGGACCATCCGATGTCTGGCAGGCAACTTGACATCCCAATGACTGTATCAGATTCCTATGCATCATCTGATCGACGCCGTAACGGCATTGAAAACTCCAAATGCTTCGACAACTGAAATCTTTTCACATGGTTCAACTCAAGATGTGAAAAAATGGCTTACCCTCGACGAGAACTGCAATCCATCTTTCTCCGAAGTATGCACATTGTGTTGGAATATCGACAGAGTGGTTTCTCACTACATAAATAGGAATTCGTTGCAGCTGGCACGGCGGAAGCCAAGTATCTACTCGATTCTGTATATGCATGTGCCGGAGAACTAGGTTAGAAGGGTTCACCCAGGATGCAACAGTGTGAATGTGGACATTGGGAGGTTGGGAAAATTCATTCCCTGAGGAACAAAGTGACATAGGACAGGCAATTGAGAAAAGGCACATGGGAAATCAGTGCGAGAACTAAAACGTTCTATATGTCAGGCGTTCCTCGGGATCTTGACGTGAAAATAGCTAAGAGGATTGATGTCGTGCGTTGCCGAACAACAGAGGCAGATTACTTCAACCGTTGTATTGCCGTTGTATCATGAAGGAGGCACATGGCTTCCTGACTCAAGGCAGGTCACATATTACTACTGCAACAACCCTTCTGGACATACTGCTATCCACTAACAAACTTCGCCCATACTTTTCTTCCATGCCTCCCGTAGATACATCTTTAATGTCGGGTCCTGTTTAGGCCCTCTGCGTCTAAGCATTAGTCTGCGGAATAGAAATACTGAATCTAAACATCTCCGGCGTAACAGCTGATCAGTTTCCACCAACAATTGTAAGCTAACTGCAAGCTCTGGTGTGACCACGAACCAAATATCACTCTTATTCCAATCTTTATGTTAAAAAATCCATAGAGCTATTCTACCATCAGTCCAATAACATGGTACCTACATATTCCACAACAATGAATGATAATGCAAGAGTAATGAATAGCTAACAGAGCCACCAGGCACAAAGCACGCTTGCTACCGGTCTCATAGTAATGGTGGCGCAGTTGGTGTAGTAGCTGATCCATTGCGTTCACCACCAATAACTTGTCTGAGCAAATTCTCAACACGCTCACGATCCTCAGTAATCCTTCTCATCTCCTCAGCCCATCGTACTTCTCGCTCCGCGAACATATATTCAAATACTCCAAGACTACCAACTGCAGCTTCAAGTGCACGTTTGAGGTCTTCCTCCCTCGTCTCGCTCTCCGAACCCTCCCCAGAAGTTCCAGATGATACTAAGAACCTGTCCACGAGTGAAGATTTGATCATGGAACGCGTCTTTCGCCGATGAGCAGCGATACGCTTGAAACCAACTTTTAGGGGAGTGATATCCGAATTACTGGGCTGCCTCCTGACGGAGCGCGAGCGAATGGAGTACAATCTGGTCGAGTGTGAAGGCGCTGCCAATAAAACCATAGTTGCATCCGTCTGTTTATCCAATGCGCGGAACTACCTTTTGATCAACACCATCGTCGTGGTACAACAAAAAATAAATGTAACCTACAGCTTCAAGAAGGTTTTCCCATCCCATTGTCCATCTTCTGCGTCTCTTAGCGACATTTTTTATGTATAAAGGATGATATTCGAGCTCGAGTAGATCATCTTCATCCGGCTCTTCATCTTCATCAATCCAATCCCCATCTCCATCATCCTCTACAACTTGACCAGCAAGAGAACCATTCCCCCAGCTCCTCTGATTGGTATTTTGCCCGGCGTAATTCTCCTCACCTGCTGTCTCCTCACCAGATGTTGAGGGCTCGGGGCTCGTTTCACGGGGTTGGGTGCTTTGAACCCTTGGCGGAGTCTTACGAGATATCTCAGTGCTTAACCTACTAGCACGGTTTGTTTTCTTCTTACTACGAAAGACATGGGAAGGTGCTGCAGAAGGCACTTCACCTCGATCGGGTGGTTCGAGACCAGGGCTGGATTGTAGGCTCCTAATACCAAAAGCTCCATTAATTGTTCGGCGCGCATGGAGGTGAGCCCAAGCGGAAAAATTGCCTTGGAAGGGAGTCGCAGAGGGAGAAAAAGTCGAATCCGACATACCCCCAAGAGCATGGGTGTTTTGGGCAAACGTTTGCCATTGATTAGCAACTTGTTCCCGTATCATATCAAAATTGGGATCGTTAGGATCAAATATTGTGTTACGTGAAATATTGATATTCCGACGTATATGATCATAAGGGGCTGGATAAGGGGAACCTGCGTGAGTTGGCCTTGGGTCCGTGATGTTTCCTACGTTGCGAAAATACGCAGGCGGAAATGGGGAGGGTGAGGAAGCAGCAGTGTGACTATGAGGCGTCGGAGGGACGGGCGCTTCTGGGCGGGTTCGATGGTCATATTGTGGATCGTGGTAGAAAGAAGTAGAGGGGTCGTGCCCATAATATTCTTCAGTAAGAAATTGATTATTAGAATAGGGCCTAGAATAGGGACTCGATTCGGAAGCGTAGTATGGAAGCGATACATTTGCATCAACACTTAGTTTACGCAGCTCAGAAAGTTGGCTGGAGCGTTGGGCATTTGACGAGTGGGATGGATTGGGCACACCGTTCTGCGGTGAAGGTTGACGAATTGTTTCTGCGATGCCTCTCAGCCCAACTTGATCCATTGAGCCTGTACGGCCAGCGGTGCGTGGATGCATCTGAATTCCACTGGTCGCAGGCTGCATATTTCTCTCGGGAAGACCAACACTCGGAGACCTAGGTGTTTTCACTCCCTCGTCGTCAGAGTGGTTATCTAGGCTGGGAGAAGTCGAATGATGAATCTTAGGGCGATGAGAGTTTCCTTCCGGGTGAGTGTCAGAAGAAGGGATTGGGGAAGAAGTTGGATGGCGACTGTCTAGTTGCTCTATCCCGTTCCAGGGATCGTCCTTTACAGTTGGATGAGGGTCATCCTCAGGCTCCTCTTGCACAGGAAGTGATCTATCAGCAGATGACCTCCCAACAGCCTGCAACGGAGGTGTATGAGTTGGATGTGAGTATTGGGCGCGAGGTCGCTATTCAGGGAATTGACAGTGGCCCGGCGGTCACGTGTGATGTAAGGGGTATATGTATCCCCGGATGAACCGCCTCCCATAGGAGACGAGCGAGTTGCGGAGTCGGAAGCATTGCGATCTGGTTGTGAAATTGGCGCTTGCACAAATGTCGATGGAGAATGGGGTTGTCTTGCTACTGGACTTTCTCGGGCTGGCACAGGATCCCTTGGTCGACGAGATTCGAGCTCTTTAGGACTCGCTCTATCTCCTGCGCGAAACCTCTCTAGGTTCTTGTCTCTAGAAGGCGTAGTTGACTCGAGATGAGGATGGATAGAGAATGCAGGAGAGCTGGTATGTGTCTGCGATTGTTGGTCCGCACGCTCGATCTCCTCCAGTAATTCAGGCGTCATTTGGTAATTATCATCTTGCTGGTAACGTGTAAGAGTAGCAATCTGCGAGCGGCCAACTGTCTGAGTATAATGGGTGTTATACGTATTGTGA
The DNA here is from genome assembly GCA_019327925.1 of Leucocoprinus sp. KB1807203. NCBI lineage: Eukaryota > Fungi > Basidiomycota > Agaricomycetes > Agaricales > Agaricaceae > Leucocoprinus > Leucocoprinus sp. KB1807203. The sequence continues at coordinate 6,499 of JAHTMQ010000235.1, read as the reverse complement.
CCTTGAGGATACTGGGAAATTGAGGGGGCTACTCCCAGTTCGCCCGACTGTAGGGTGGCATGGTGTCGTGGCATTGAAGCCATAGGAGGCGATGGTCGTGGATTACTTGAGTTCGATGGACTAGTTTGATGTGGAACTTGACTGAGCTGCTGTGCCACTGATGATGGAGCGTACATTGGCACAGACGCAGCGGGCATCGCACGAGATAATTCTCGCAAAGATGGCGATCGAGAGGACTCTCTAAAATTTTGAGGTAGACCTGTGTGGACGAAAATTAGTTATCTGAATAGATCTTGATAACTGACACAACGGGAAATCCATCGACAGCCACTATCGGAAAAAAAAATGATTACATGAAAAGATTATACCTTGATTCAGCTGATGCGCTTGAGATGCTCTCAGGGCACGTTGGGGAGAATGGCTCGTCATGGGTGGGTGAAGCGGAAACAGCGACTTGAAAAGCTGGATAGCGATTGTTTGGAGTAGGAGAGAGGACGAGGGCGGCGGTAAGTTAGCTGCTTGGTTTTAGTTTTACAACTTAATAAGAATGTGTTTCCAACGTGGATAGCTCGCGACTATCGACAGCGAGTTGACGGTGGGTATCCAACGAGGTCCAGACCTTGTATGGAAGTTTGCCTCAAGGCAGATGCACAAGAATAAATGGACACCGGACCGGTGTTCTGGTGAATAACGATGGATGGTTGACGAGTTGGTGCCGAATAAATATCGAGCGCCATTGTCATATGCCGTGAGATGTTGTACGGAACTGTCAAGTCGCCTTTGATACCGTGTCTATGCTCAACAAAAGGTTTGCTCATTTTCTCATAGGTGAAGATGCACGAACTAGGGAAGTAACAAAAAGGGAAGAAGAGCACTTCCCAGAATGGTTATCTGGAGAATATAAAACATGAATATGCTCCAAAGAGGAATAATGAGTATTTACCTCCCACCTGACTATATGTTGCCAGAAACTTCTCTGATATCTTCAAAGCAGCAGGGTTTGGTTGGTAAAAATAGCCTCGAATTTGTCCACGTTGAGTCGGTGCTTCTGGTGGTCACAAAAGAGGATTTCTCAATTATGGAAGAACTTATGCTTATTCACTAGTGCATTTGCCGAATTGTCTTCACGTTAAGCTTCGGAACTCGAGGTGGCTCAGAATGATCTTCTCCTTAATCTATGAGCCTTTATATACACATCTCATATAAACGCTCCTAGCGCATGATACTGACACAACGAAGCTAAGGATCTCATTCTCCGTGAGTCTGTACTCTTGTACTCCTTAACATCTACATCCACGTCTTCATGAGACATGTCGACCATGGTTTTGTCTAGTTTATAGGTCGGATACATCACTTTCTACGTCATCAAGATCAATCATGAAGCGCCGCGGCGATTTTACGAAGACATCAAGATCCTATCACCAATGATCAGTAGGCAAAATATTCTTATCACACTCTCCAGATTCATCAACCCGTGTCTGCCCATATACATCATAGTCCTTGAACGTTTCTTGCACGAGTCTTGATTCTCCGTTCGTTGGTAGCAGGTGATTCCTGATCAATATGATTATGTTAAGTAGCTGCCAACACACATCAATGAGGCCTTAAACCTGAAGGATGAGCTGTCATCTAGTGAGACAAGTATGGATGATGAGGTAATGGTGTTCTTCAGAGTATCAAAGGCTTTCTGTTGCTCTTCCCTCCAAATCTAACGTACCAGCAATGTAGTTAAGTCAAACAGGCAGTAAGCAAGGGTAGGAGTGCCCTGGATGGATTGATAAAAGAAGTTGGTAAACCAAGGAAAGTCTACATGTTGGACTTGACAGCTGGACTTGTCATATACTATTTACAGGGATCTAACATAAGTATCTCTAGCAATAGTGCAGTGGTGGACAATAGATATGTGTGTCACATACCAGAAATTCAGTATTATTTATTATTTATTTTCTTTTTCTTTTCATTTTATTTATAATTTTCACTCCTGAACTCCTAAATTGTCCAATTGCTTCTTGTCCCATTACCACCATCATCATGGTAGCACCCAGGAAAATAACAGCAAATAAACACCTTACATTGACTGCAAACAGTGACCATGAGTCCCAATCCCCCATATATCATGTCAAGAGGCCTAAAGACATGACCATTAACATACAAAGAGGCTGTCCTACCTCAAGGGCATCAATAGGCCAGCCCAGAAGCCCATCTGAGGTATCCATGAACTCAGGCTTATTGTTAGTGTCACAAACTTCATTCAGACCATAACTCCAGGAATACTTGACCAATTTCAATAATCTAAATAGCTACTGAAAGCTCTTAAGAAGACCTTTCAAAAGGTACCAAAAATGTCTCAAAGCGATCAGTATTCACCGAGTTATCAGCAGATCAATCAGTGATCACCAAGTTACCAGACACTAAATCGCTGATATCTTGGGAATCACTTAATGTAATTGTTCACTTCAATGACCATTATAAAGCTCTCTTCAATATGCTTCTTTCAGCTATAAATAGATCCTGAGGCAATAAGATCCCATGGAGATACAAGGTCCTCAATGTTTGCATATGACACTGATCTTTACCCATAGATTATCATCTGTCCTTGAATAGAACAAAGGACTGCCCTAAGATGGTTAGGTTATCTCTATTTCAAGAACAATAGCACTCCTATATGTAGAACAATAGATAGTGATCATGTAGTAGGCTATCCTAGTGCACAGACCACTACAATTATGTATTTAAGAACTGTATGTCTGAGGATAAATCTTAGACTTAACAACATCTTTTGCTACTGTCTAAACTTCACTTTTTTGAGCCTTTTGATTATCAAATCATCAACTCACAAATTAGTAAGTGGCCATTTGTGATAGTTAGAAATAGATTACATAAAGAGAATAGACCTCCAGAATAACATGGAGGTTGAAGAGTCTGAAGACAATAGTCAAGCTTTGAACAAGCTAACAAATGCAGTTGTTCAACCTCAAGGACCCAGCAAGATAGGTGCTCAACCTCAAGAAGTCAATGAGGCAGTGTCTACCAATATACCCTCTCAGGCCTCCTCATCTCAGCTTTTCCCCCAGAAGTCATTTTGTATAGCACTAACATCCTGGCTGATCCCAGCTTATAGGATAGTAGATTTGGGGCTACCTCCCTGTTTAGCACCAATGAATTTCTCCAAGACAATGTTTTCAACATAGCATGCTTCCTTCGGTAGCATATGGCAACATTCCTCAAACAAAGAAAGCTCAAAGGTTGTAATGACAAGAACATTCCTCAACTGAAGCTGTTCAGCAAAGCTGCTTGGACATTTGTATCAGCCATATATGAAGCTGGATAGAATCAAATCAATACCATTGATAACATCACTTTCCAGTCCAAGGTCAAGTCTCAGTTCATTAGGAACCAATCCCCTCTGTAATCTCCACCAGTCAATGATAATAGAACAACAAGAATTAACCATGTCCTGTCATCTCTTCCCCCATGCTCTAGCAAGGAAACAAGGGAAAAATCAAAAAAGGCACTCATCAAACATGACAAAGCCACAGTACCATACAGCTTTGCACAAGCTGCCATGTTTGTAAAAAACATCCTATGCATCAAAGAAGCTTTTCTAGCATTGCCCAATAGCAAGATCCTGAACATACATATCACAGTTGTGCTATGGACCAGTAGTTACATACTGTATGGTTTACCACTACACCAAAAGGGCGACATTAGCAAGGCTACTTGCTAATAAGGGTCTAGCTATTTATGTAGTTCTTTGAACAGGTATTTTGTTATACCTCCATGTCACTATTTAGTAGTCACTTTTTTGTGACAATATATAACTTGGCCTTTCTGACTACCCAGAGGAAAAGAAAGATCCAGATAATTACCAAAGGACCCTCAAGAAAACAGACCATAGTACCTATCTTAGAGAAATATGTTGACTTAATCATGAAGAAAGCCAGCATTCATGCCGGTCTCATTAATGACCTTCTGAAAAACACCAAATCTACTATTTGGTCAGAGTTCATCTGTCCATGTTTGGGTGGTGTTTCCATTGCTACTAACAATGTCCCTGCACCTAGTGACCTTAGTATTATTGAAAAATATATCAAGTCAATCAACAGTATCAACAATGACAAAGTACTTTCCCCTTGTCTGCCACATTTCAAATCCTATCTTAAGATTACAGATATTCCATATATCCAACCCAGTAGCAATAAACTTACTTATGAGGACATTGTCAACTCAATCAACTATACTAGCTTGTTTGAAAACATCTCACTTGTTTTGAAACCTAGAGTTATCAAAGTGTCACAAAAAAGTGACTACTAAATAGTGATATGGAGGTATAACAAAATACCTGTTCAAAGAACTACATAAATAGCTAGACCCTTATTAGCAAGTAGTCTTGCTAATGTCACCCTTTTGGTATAGTGGTAAACCATACAGTATGTAACTACTGGTCCATAGTACAACTGTGACACAAAGCTTCACCCAAGTTAGATATAACTATTGTCTGGCTAGACATTTGGAACTCACAGAACAGTTCCAAGGCTAAGCTTCTTATTAACTATTTTTTTAATTTTGGTTACCATATTGCCACTATCAGAGGGACTAATATGAACCCTGGCATACCTCAGTGTTGCAACTGTTGGAAGTGGGGTCACTCTACATATACTTGCAGAGCTCATGGCTCTAAATGTTAGAAATATAGCAGACCTCACAAAATTGAACATTATAGAGATATAGCTTGATGCTGCAAAGCTAATTTAAAAATTAACCCCTCCAGACCAGAAACAAAAGCAGGTGAACCTTACTCTCACTCATTTAGGAACAAAAAAATGCATCAGACATCATCTTCATCCAAGAGCCCCTCTGCTACCTCATATACAATCTTTCTAGCAATACCAATCCTGAAGGAGATCTATTATACAGTGCTCCTAAACATTCTGAATGATCACTCTTTATTTGAAATGGTAGTTCAATCAACAATATCCCCTGCATTGCCACTTACATCAATAAATGGGTTTCAAAACCCAGATTCTCACTTAGACTGGATATTATCAACTATTGAGACATTAATATCATGTTGTTCCATAACAATCAAAACATCAATTACATTATAAATGTTTATTCAGACAATACTCAAGCAGCCCTTCAAGTATTATAAGATAATGTCAGAAACATAGGAAATACTGTTGTAATGATGGATGATTTCAACATCAGAGACTATGACTGGGACCTCTCTTTCCCTTATCATTCAATCTATACTAAGGATCTCATCCTTATTGCCAATAGCCTAGGTCTTGAGCTATCCCCTCCATGCAACCTAGGCCCCACAAGATATGCTGACAATCCTAGAGATGCTAACTCAGTTTTAGATCTTATCTTCCTCTTTCCTAACAACTGCAGATTTGCTAAGAACCTCCTATTCCCAGACAAGAGAAAACTATTTGATCATGTTCCTATGATCATTGAAGTTGGCATAAAGGAAGAAGACATCAATATCACCATTCAATCTATCAAAAAGAATAGCAAAGCTAAGAAAAAGTTTGTTGCAGAAATCAAAGAAAACATCAAACTTCTGAATACAGCAACCATTAGTAACAACAGTGAACTTGAAACCCTGGTTGACAATTTAGCACTAATTTTCAGGGATGCATGGTCCAAACATACCAAAACCAGCCAAATCATGAAACACTCTAAAAAGTGGTAGAATCAAGAATGTACTAACAGTCTTGATAGCTATCACACTTATAGCAATTGTGCCAATTGGAAAACCTTCAAAACATCAGTTTGGTTGGCCAAGAGAAAGTTCTTTGACAACAAAATACAAGAAATTACAACCTCAAATAAACAACTATAGGATCTTATAAACTGGGTCAAAAAGAAATTACTACCTGCTATCAAAACCATTATATATAAAGAGCAATCCTACAACACCCTTGAATCATTATAGAATGCTCTATACTGTTTATATAACTCTGCTGAAAACCACCAAACTGACAAAAGATTTCTAGATGATGTAATACAATGTAATCTCATTGAATGGTCCCCTTTTTCTCATCAGAAAGTTAAAGACATGATAGCTAAGTGCTCATCTTCCTCCACCTCTGGCCCTGATCATGTCTCTTGGAGACACCTTAAAACCATCATTGCTGATGACATGTGCCTCAAAAAAATTGTTGACATAGCTAATGCTTGTATACTTCTAGAAGTCTAGCCTAGGCACTTCAAAGAGGCTACTTCAGTTATTATACCCAAGCCCAACAAAGACTTATATAACACCCCCAAATTGTTCTGTCCTATAGTATTTCTTAATACAACAGGCAAACTTATTAAAAAGGTCATCAGCAATTACCTTCAATTCCATATGTCGGCAAATAGTTTTTTGGACCCTAACCAACTTGGCGGCATCAGACAATGCTCTACTGCTGGCACAGGCACCTACCTCACCCATATTATTCATGCAGATTGGACCAAATAATATTATACCAGTGTTATTGCCTTTGACATT
>JAHTMQ010000233.1:0-52537 GCA_019327925.1 Leucocoprinus sp. KB1807203 | reverse complement strand
AGTCAGGGACTTTTTTCCTAGGAGGCTCCTCATTCTCCCTAGTATCCTATCTAGATAGCAGTTATATCCTGTACATTACACAAGACTATTAATCACTACCAGCAATAGACATCTTGATTATCATGAACACGATTTTTTTAGACGGCTAATGACAGTCATCAGTATTGTCCTATACTTTTTTCCAACACTAGCCGCCTCAAATACATATGCGTGAGTCCATATCCTCCTGATAAAGCTTGCCACCAACGGGCGAGCGTCTCGATATCAATGGTCAGGTTAATAGTTTAGCATATGACAACTTGATCCGACACTAGCCCATTTTGGCGAGGTTTGACATGACCACACAAAATAAGCTAGGTATGATGGTTATTTCTGCCATTAAAGAAATCACCTAAAATTTTTTCATGATAATTAAGATATATGTTTTGGATGATGGCCAAAAATCTTGTACAGCTACCATACAGGCTGCTGTGGATGGTGACTATAGTGCTGTATAATGCCCAGACTACAATTGCCAATCTAGGTAGGACTGGGGAGAGCCTCCTAGGTAAGAAGAAAGTCGCTGACTGGAACGGGTCGATTTAATATGAGAATATGAGCAAAGGGTGACACACGGATTGCGACAGCTCGATCATAGGGAGTAAAGGCTGTGGCGCCGGCAGGTTGGGTGACTATCACCATACTCGGACGAATTTTGGGATTCATAGAGAGGTGTTATGGCATCTTGAACGAGGTGTTGATGTTCTTTGTGTGTAGACTTACTCCTAGGAATTTAGAATTTTCCTGTCAGGTGCGAAAAAAATGTTGACCCTGTCGCGGGTTTGACAAGTGGATAACCCCGATTGTTTGGCTTGGCTTCTCGTCTATATATTCTCGCCAGGTTTGTGGGCACAAGACTGCCGTTCTAAAAGCTGCCGTTATGAAAGATCAAGTGCGGTTTAGCCATTCACATGCCTCCATTGAGTGGCAAGAGGTGAGGTGTCCATTTATATCATGCTTATTGTGATGAGTGTTTATTTTTGTTTGACAGTATGAATCATCGCTAGAATGATGACCACATCAGAAAGACATCAGTCATATTATAAGGTTTTGGAGGTCTTGGTAGTTAGATGGACCAGGGTGCATGGTTGTGCAAAGCCACACTGCAGTCCTGGAAACCAGCAACTGAGACAATCTGCATGCAGGATCAAGTTTGCAGGATAAATATCTATCTGTACACATGTGAAAGGCGCATGTCGCTAGATTATTGGCAAAGCAAACGAGGTGAGAACAGGTGCTCCTATGCTATAAATAGCCGAGTGTTCAGCGCCTTGTACAGGAGAATGGAGACGGCTGCCGGCTTTTTATGAAGTGATTCTATGAGCTTATTGACTGAGCCTTTGATGAGCTACAATAGTAATTGACACATAGACTTGATTTTCTGATGTTGTGGCACCCTGAGATCATGCAGAGCCTCCTCGGAGTCAAGCTGAGCGAGTGGCTTTCACGTGGCCCATTGAGTTTGTTAGATTAGTCACAGCACCTCGTGTGTACTTTGCCACCGGGTGAAGGTGGGGTTTTTGTCCAATATGGAAATGCTGCGGTGACTCGGTTTACAATAATAGTAGATCACGCGGAAACAGAAGTTGAGCTGCGCGATTGAGGTCAGAGGGGCGATGCCAGCCGTAGATGATGTCTCAAGGGTCAGCACTTTGAGATATATCAAGTCAGGATCGAAAAGCAAGGTAGGGTAGGGTGAGATAGAAAGGGGTATGCCATGGCGCCTCACTTCACAGATCAAATGGTGTGTCAATTACAAAAGGGGTTTTGCGTGTTCTAAGAACGTCTGAAGTTCGTAGAAGAATTTTCATCTGATATATGAGCCTTGGTTTCTAGGGCCGAAAGATTACAATCAGTGCTTAGCGTGGGTTATCGATTTTGAAGCACTGCACTTGTAAATTTCAAACTCAGAGAATGATTGTTTTATCCTGCGAAGCGAGAATTCGACCCCGCTGGCACCAAATTAAACATGACTCAAGTTCGAATGGTTTTCGGAACATTCTAGGTGTCTCATGCACTGCACCCCCAAGAAATCTTGACAGACCCCTGATTGTCTGACTAATACAGGAACTTCCCTTTCCGGTGTGCATAGTGAAGTGGGCTGTTCCATGTGGACATCACTTAGGCCCGAAATGTAGGGTGACTTTGTTCAGCGTTGGGCATGCTCAGTCTACTTATATTCTAAGTATTGTGCGCATGTCTATTCGTGGAACTTGGTACCCGATAACGGAAAGTCGAGATGATGAGTTACGCGGTTCCCGGTTGCTGAGTACCCACGCGCGCTTGCTTTTCACCCCTGCAAAGCTATAGGCTTGTTGGAGCCAAGATTTCTGGGGCCTTCATATCAATTCGTAGGCCAGCTTCCGTGAGACCTTGCAGGTGGCAAGTGTGGCATACAAACTGATCGGACATTATTACAGGGCACTGAAACCGGTATTAAAGTACAACAGTTAGTCGTGAAGCCAAAGCGGTACTCTGTTGTTCGGTTTAGGAGTGTTCAATGTCAGTAGAACTGCTGCGGTTGTCTGTACTTGTATGGCGGACCAAGGGGTATATTGTTATTTGTCGACTCAGATTGGACGTCGAGTCAAGGGCAGATGACTAGTCGCCGAACGTTCCGGGATTACTCTGGGATTGCTCTGGGAAAAATTTTTTCACCCACCCCACTTTGGCATGATCTCACGGTAGAGACATTTTCTTTCTCGCCATCTGATAGACATGCTTGTTGGGTGGAGAGAATGAGCATCAGACATCAGACTGTTCTAAAATTTGGACTATACCGATTTAGAGAAGACTAGACGTTTGCAATGGAAGTACTGATGGCTGATAAAGTACCGTGACATATGCTGACAAAAAGATATATCGAAATTCCGATGAATCGGCAGGGAAGGTACACAGTCGATACAATGGCGTAAAAGAGTAGACAAATCTGAAGATGGGATTCTTCCATTACCCAGGATCATATTTGTCAGATGAAGGTGGATCCCTAATTTAGGGTGCAACTGTGACTACCTGAATGAACTTTAATCTTTTGTATTCAGAGAGGTCACTTGACGGCCAATCGGCTGGTTGGGAAAAAAATACTGGTAAGGGAACCGGGAAAGTCCCGAGCTAAGGCTGATAAGGTGCCGGTGCATGGAGGACTGATTAGCTGATCAAAGTTAGAGGGTGTGAAAAGCATGTTACCAGAGAAGGCTAGGCTTTCGCGGAGAAAGACCCTGTGCTGTGTAAGCATTGAACAAGAATTAAAACGAACAAGAGGATGTGGGAGACTGCTGTGGAGATAGATCTGCGATCTAAGTCCCAGGCTAGGTTCCTGTGCACGTGCCGGGAGAAGGGAGCTGTTTGTTGATGCATTTGCCTAGATGCCGTAAATCCGCTATATATTGCTTCCACACCACCACTACTCCACCATACAATCTCCTCCCCTCCCCCATGCCTGGTTTCCTCCCCCATCTCAGGCTCCTTCATAAACGTCGTACTGCTACATCGGTCTTTGCTGGCTACTTTGACCCCTCACCCGAGCGCGACGTCCTCACGTCCCTCCTCAACGGCGTCGGCCCTAACAAAGAAGTCGAAGCAAAGGAGGAAATGCGCAAGGCCAAGAAGAGGAAGGACTCTAGGAAGCGACCTGATGCTTCCCCAAGGCGCGATACTTTAATTGACCTCACCGTTCCCCAATCTGCGCCACCCATCGCCTCCTCCTCAAAACCTCAGCCGGTTCAGCAAGAGCCCAGAAAGAAAAAGACTTTTTGGACTGCTCGTCAAGGACGACCCAATATTCAGCTCATGCCAGTGGAACGTTCTGTTTCTGTCACTCCTCCGCCTGGATACTTGCCAGCCCGTCTTCCATCTGATACCCCGACATCTAGCTCATCCTCAACATCCCACAGGCCCTCTAAGAGACCACGGCGTGGGCGTTCTATCTCGGTTTCAACATCCCGCACGTCCTCTAAGAGACCACGGACGCCAGCTGATGATGAGGATATTGAGGAGACGGAACGACCTAAGAAGAAGAAGAAGAAGCGGAAGAAGCGCGTCGCGCACAAGAAAGGATGGAAAGGATGGGTTGAGGGTTCACCCACTCCTTCTGATAAACTCATCAACCTTGATGCTGTCTTGGTGTTCCAAGACCGTAGAACGAGGAGCGGGAAGAACTTTGACGCCATCAGTGTTGGCACAGATACCTGGGTATGAAGTAAACTCATTCAACGGTACATAATTTCTAATTTTTTTGTGGCAAACATCCTAGCTGCCTGCTGATGTTATCGGCCTCAACTCCGAACCTCTGGGCTAACTGTCAGCGCCGTCGTCATCACTATTGTCAATAGGAATACAACCTGCCGTCTCCGTGGCTGTATTTGGATCTTCCTCTGCAGTGTTGTGCTCCCTTTGCTGTTGTCTTAATCAATTCATCTACGGTTGTTTTCTGATCTTCGTCATCTTTAATCGTTATTAGGCATTCTTGGCCGGTTCAGTTTGTGTTTCTGGTTAACGATGATCTGAGCTATTGATGAAGATCAATTAGTGCCACTCCATCTATTGTTTGCTATCTCCACATGTTCATTTAGGTCATTGTCCTTGTCCATGGGTAGCATAGTGACATTGGATAGCAGAAGGTCTCACGCTCAAACTGCCTATTCGGAACCAATCAATGTTTTTGTTTCATTAAAATAGTTTAACCCTTGTTTCGCCTTGTTATCGCAGCAGGATTATTTCTATGTTTCAAACGATTCTCGGCGTCCATGTGGGCATTGTGCCACATCTATGCGTGTGGTGATTGAGTTGGGGGAGATGCCGAGATTCCTCGGGAAAACACCATCAAATATCCAATAATGCTGAAAAAACTACCTCCACTGTTCAGCCGCATCGTTTTGTAGAGTTTTTGAGACATTTCAGCTATTCCTCAGCAACTTTAAAATGGCTCTTGCACGCCTCCAGATACCTCCTCTGCCTGTACCACCTTCATGGTTTCCTGGGCACATGTCCAAGTTTGTGCGGATGCTGCCATCCTTGCTTGCCCGCACAGATGTCGTTCTCGAGATTCGGGACTCTCGTCTCCCTTTGACGAGCATAAATCGGAGCTTGGAAGGTAGGACATGAGTTCTTGTATGTACTCCGGCGAAAGCAAACATGCTCTATTTCAACAGTATACGCCACGTCGGTTTCCCATATTGCCTGAGCTTTTCTTTCCTTTAGAAAAATCGCTAAATTTTGATTTTAGGTGCGCTACTGAGGTGGAGGACGGAGCGTGGCTGGGACCCACAGACTCCCGGCCGGCGTATCGTAAAGACACAAGCTTGCGAACACATAGTTGTACTGAATAAACGTGATCTTGTTCCTGAGTGGGGTATGGAGGTTTGTGAAGCAATCCATAATATAAAGAGATTCTCGACTCAAAGCATGATCAATAGCCTTTCCGTCAAGCGATGCTTTCAAGGTTTCCCGAGCAACGTATATTGTTCGCATCGTGGTATCGACCGCGGGATGTTCACATTCTGAGCGAGATGCTAGTCAGTATGTTGCACTTCTATCAAATCACCTCGTTGGTTCCTTGGTCCAGATACTGATCCGCTTCGATCCAGATATAGCCAAGGAGCATCCATATGCTCTGGAGCTCAACGTTCTTGTTATTGGTTTGCCCAACGTCGGCAAGTCAACGCTGCTCAATGCTCTTCGCAACACGGGCATTAAAGGACGTCAGTACCCTACATTGCTTGATCATCATTGCATAACTGACTTGTTGTTCCATCTTCAATTAAATTAAGGAACACCAAAAGCTTTCCAAACCTCAGGGAATCCAGGCATGACGCAATCGCTATCGACTCGATTGAGACTATCTATCGATCCTCTTGTGTATGCTTATGATAGTCCGGGGGTTATGCCACCTTTCCTAGGGCCGTGGCGCGGAAGGTGCCGAGAGAGGAGTCAAGTTAGCATTGATAGGTACGTAAAATGCCATCGCATTCTCCCCTTCTGTATTCATGAGACCAATCGTGCCAAAGCTCACCAAAGCAAACAGCGGGGATCAAAGAAGGATTATATGACATGGAAGCTCTTGCGGCGTATTTGCTCTATAGGATGAATATGCTGAATCCCATTTGTAAGCTATTTCAAAACTCTGTTCTCAAGGCAGACTTGCTGGGTATTTGATCACCTCAATCGGTTTTTTCTCTTTTATTTTAGTGCCTGCCTATCTTCACGTGCTCCCACCTGGGTCGGCACCTATCGCCGACTTGCAGGAATTTTTGCCATTGTTGGCACGGCGTATGGGCATGATCAGGAGTGGTGGTGAAATGGACCTATCTCGAGCGGCCGAGTACTTTGTCAGATGGTGGCGTTCAGAAGGAGGTCTTATCGCCGCATCAGAGGCCCAAGCTCTACATCAGGACCGTGCTCCTCGTCCAGTGGTTGATGAACAGCTACTGCAGAGTCAATGCCCACTTGGGATCCAAGGTTGGGGTTTTGATCTAGAGTGGGAAATGCGACCAGGTGACATTGTTTCGGGAGTTGATTCTAGAACAATGATCCAGAGAAAGATGGCGAGATGTATCAGTGACTATATGATCCGACTTGAGAAGGAAGAGGGCAACGTGAGTGATACGCAGAAGAGGAAAATGAGGGTACAGGAGGAGAAAATGAAGCGAAAAATGAAGTGGCTGCGGCATTAATCGTGACCATGATCATCATGCTCATTACTTGGCGACGTGTTCTGAGATACGCTGTTCTGGTTGCACGTCTTGGTGACTGAGTTCAGGCAAGCTTTCCCACATGCTGGCAGTCCTCTCAAATGCATAACTGTCTACAATCAGTTGAGAAGTATATGATGTATGAATGTGTTCCATGAATTATTTGGTCGTGTCATTATGATGTCATTATAATTTTATGTTCTGTCTATATCATCGGGACGATAGATGAACTGATAGATGAACTTCATTCAGAAAGTTGAGGAAGTTTCGATGAACCTGTCTATTCGAATGAACCGTGTTCAAAAGCACAAAATTGCGATGCGATCTTATCTCATTTGAGTAAAGGCTGGATCACCAGACAGGAATTTCGTGTTGGGCTTCATGTTTCAACAATATTCCTGAATCTCGCGGATGTGGAGGGTGATATATTTACCCAAAGCTCATCGGAAAGCTTCGGAACTTCGTGATCGATTCAGTGTCCGCTACCAGAAGGAAGAATCACAATGAGAAGCCTACTCAGGTGATGTTCTCTTGGGAGACAGGTTGACAGTTGAAAAAGTTGTATAGGTATACATCAGACATGATATCTAGATAGCAGTCTACTATCGGTCTTAACGTTGAGGGTACTCGTTTGTAAATCGAATCCGGACCGCGCCATTGCCGGTAGATCAGTGAAATCATCGGCGTTAATGCTGCCCGACGCGTGGTAAATAAGCTTATATTATACCAAGCACCGAGCTGGCGTAGAATAGAAGAAAATACATCACACCAGGTAGGTGTGACATCAAGGGATTTGTAGCGATAGATGTGGCAATTGCGGCGGCAGAGAAAAACCTCTAGTCGTACTGGTGATAATCCAGCTCTTGGATTGCCCTCAGGAATTATCCTCGCAACGTCTATAGGTTTCTTAAGTCGTATTATATCAGTTCTAGTACCTTTAGGAAAGTGGTATCATCTTTGAGACGACATGATGGAACGTCCTCTATTGGCCAGTCGTCTCAATCAGAAAATCCTTTTATTATCAAGTCTCATAGCATTTAGCTTGATCCTGAAATTCATTTTCGTTTAGGCAGTCTGGAGCGTAAGATAGCCCAACAGTATTCTAGGGTGGCTTTTCTTCACGGAAGCTATTTTCTTATTTTGTGGAGACTAGAATGATGGGACATACCACTTCAAGTACGAGAGCATTATAGTTCTCTCATAGTGTTGTGCACTCAATCATCATCATCATAGTCTAGTTTGTCGTCATGTTCTGTCGTTCCATCTCTCTCAGATATTCTGTTTTGTCGAGGGGTAGAGACATGTGGTTGAAGCAGATATAAAAGGCGTTGGAGCTATGCCCCTAAATAATCTCTCATTACTGGACGCGTCTCTTGACCGGAGTTGTGGACTTAAATTTGAATCTAAATCAAAGTCTTTACCTTTTCTTCATAAAGGACTCAATACGAATGCTCAAGGATGAGGTGCCAATGATTGAGACACTAGAAGATTAGATGGGATGAGATTCCTGTGAATTAAGGACTGGGATGGTTTCTCTGCTATCCAACCAAGTCCAATATCTATGCAGCTGTAAATAGAATAAAACGCAATTCAGAAGATCTTTTGAATCTCATTGAAAGCTTGGAGCTTGGATAGCCATTTTATTTTTTGAGCATAAAGGTTTGAATGTGAATTCTAATAATAATAAATGACAGATTAGTAAGCAATGTAATTCCGATCCTGTGCTTCCCGCTTGTATCATGTAGGCAACTGCAAAAGGCGGACACCAACACGCGCTGGTTAGATATCAAATTCCATTCACCTCTCACAAAATCTGAGAGACATCAGACTACCTATGCTTGCGATGCTCAGTTCCACCCATTTCCAAGAGGGGACGCCACATCAAGGCCGAAAATTATTATGAGTCTGTTTCGTTCGAGCTTTGTGACAGAAGATACTATATTACCGACTAGAGGGCTCAATAATTCTATAATTATCTATCAATGCGTTGCAAGGCGGGCCGCCGGAACCACAGTTCGCTCTCTGCTATGATGGTCGAAAACCTTGAAGCGGTTTTAGACGTAGAATATACGGACCGGCAGAATACTATATTCGTTGTATCAGAGCGCTCGGAGACCCACCAGTTCTTCTCCCTCAGCCTTTTGAATTTGATAATCTGAGCCCATCAGTGTTGTCAAAAGTTCCCTATATCAATGATGAGGATATACTACTCTGAGGCATTTACTGATACTGAGTTATTCCGCAGTCATCGTAGTGTTTTGAAGAAATGTTTACTTAACCAATATATAGTGTCTTGTCGAGAACTCGATCAGCATATAGAATCTTCAGTTCAGCACACGGTGACATATCACCATTTGACAGGACTTCCATGTCACCCAATGGCCTATGTGCATTGTGCACGGTGATCGGCAATTACATTTCTGTTAGTGAAAATGATGTGACCTCCAATTTTTCTGGACTACGGCCTCAATCATTTGATATCCAATGAGAAATCATTATCTCTATCCCTTGCCCAATAGACGGGCTGATCATGAAAATGCTATGAAATCAGAGATTTTTTTTCATCTCTGAAATATGCAGAATGATCTAGCACGTGCACTACGAAGACTGCTATCGTAAGTCTTCAAATGTGAGACAATAAATCGTTGTTTCACGGAACCGAAATCGGTTCAGAACCGGGCTGTCGGTTTCCCACAGATTGAATCCGTATTCCTGACTTCCGTTCGACCAACTGCGTAAACGATTCTGGCTTTTCGGTTCATCAAATTTCGAGGGTTGCTGAAGGGTTTTTTTCAATGAAGGAGCCTGAGGTCCAAGACTGATATGCCTATGAGCATAGGCACAGTTAAAATTTTGACGCCAGGAGGGAATAGATATGATTAACCTGGGATTGTTATGCGGTAGTGAATATTGGAATTTAGGCAACATTTATGATGCGATCGAGATGAAAATTCGTGACCTTAGTGCGAGGAGCGGTATATCGATAATCCTAGTCAATTATCTAATCATCAGTGATGATATAGACTTTCCTATGGATCGATCAGACGTCTCTCCCATGTCTTCATTGACGTGTGCAATTGCATGGGTAAAGTTATGATACACATATATTGTGCCCCCTCAGATGTTTTGACGTGATTATGATCACACCTGTATAGACAAAGATTATTACCTCAGCAAGACAAGATCTAAAATAAACATAGCAGATCAGTGGCAGGAAGTTATATTTAGTTATAGCCAATACCTTATCTGAAGCACTTGGCAACAAATTTTCCATAGGTAGAACCCACCAGGGGTGGGGTATACCCCCAGAATAGGGGTAAGGGTAAGGGTAAGGGTAAGGGTAGCAAAAGTCTACCCTTGACTCTACCCTTGCCTTTGTCTCAAGTGAACACCTAAAAGCATCCTCTGGACCAAACTTTATAGTCAGGGTTGCTTGTCTCCTCAAAATCTATTCAAAGTATTCTAATGTTTTTTATGATCTAGACATAGTATGCATTATCTCTCTCTCTCTCTAAAGGGTTTCTAACCTCACATCTCAAAAACCATAAGTCCAACTTCAAGTCTCTAGAGAGTAGATCTCTCTTTCTTGCAGATTTACATCCTCTGAGTATTTTCTTTGGTGATTAAAAAACGGAATAACATGAGTCCATGTCAGGCCCAGGTCCATGACTGGAGAGTTTGCTAACAAATAGTTTCATTGACAAGGAGCAAGGCCAAGAAGAGTAGCACAGGTTGAGCCAAGCCACCTAAAAGGGAAAAATAATATGGAAGGAAATTCTAACTGCAACTCCTTGTCTTGGTGAGCCAATATCCTTTCCTGGCCATTTTATACTTATGTTTCTGTCATCTAGACAATTTATTTACATACTGCTGGTTCTATGGGATCCTACAACATTTTATCTATTCCATCATATGCTCGCATCTCAACCATCCTACATGCAATCTAGATAGTCTCTGTAATTGCTAACAATACCCAGGAATAGAACCCCAGCTCAAAGGGTGAATTGAACACATTCTATGGAGGCTTCCAGTGCCTGGATTGGTGGGTTTTGAAATAGTTGTAATGACAATAATGACAAAATACTGACTGGAGCGACAGACTCCAATTTGTGGCTGAGGTGAGATAAGGCAGTGAAACAATTCTTAGAAGGCCAAATTTCCCGGGATTCTCAGATGGTATAGGTATATTGCTAATTTGAAAGAACGAAAGATACCCCAAGCTGGGGGGTTTGAAAGCAGAAAACCAGCTACACTGGTAAATGAGAGGTTCAGGGTAAGCCTCTCCAGTGGTACAGTACAGTTCCCTAGGAGAGCGTGTATAAGGTTGTCGGGCAAAACGTGAAGCGAGAGTGAACTTACGGAAGTGCTGTCTTTTTGAACTACTTTGCGATTGACCAACGCGATAAGGCATTTGTTGACTCTCGCCTGGTTCAAGTCAGGCATTTTAACGAGATCAAGCACTGAGAGTTTGAGTATGATAAATGTTCTGAGAAGACACATACTCACGTTTCACAGTCTGATCTCGAGCTTTCAAAACACCTTCGATAACCATTTCCATATGTCTACGAAGAGCCTGGGGGAAACGATGGGAAAGACGCTATATAGAAGAAGGGAATTGCATACAGGATCACTTCCACGAAACTCCAAAGGGAGAGCAGATATCGTTCTATCGATTTCCTTCTGATAAAAGGTGATTGATTATTTTACTGTTAAAATTGGGCAACCAAGCTTACATCGCGTTCCTTTCGCTCCTTGGCGGTCATCTTGGGTTTCAAGACCTTTTTACCCACCCCTGTACTGGCCCCAGATAACGCAGAGGTACATGTAGTGTTTCCTATCATGGTAGTATCGGCTTCCGTTATCTCCGTCGTAGCGGTCTTGTCTGCAAGTAATTCTGCCTCGCGAGCTGCCGTCTCCGCCGCTTGTCTCTTGAGGGCCTCTGCAGTGGCAATTGTTTTCGCCTCTGAAGTAGCAGTCAAGAATTCTCTACTTTATGCCGATGGAGGATCTTACCAGCTCGCCTCTTTGCAAGTGCGTAAGAATCCGATGTCGGCGCCTGGAGGCAGCATTATTTCTTTTGGTGAGCACGCTGGAAAGAAACACACTTGCGGCCAGTCTGTTGTAAGAGCATTCATATTCATGATGTGCAGCCAGCTCGCAAAAGACTCGTTGAAAGTCGCAAGAGATTCACTTAGATTCACTAGGCCTTCTACATTTGTTTGGAGTGCTTCTGTCTCATCAGTCAATTCTGCAAGTGCAGGTTCGATAAATCCAAGTCCATAAGGTGCGTCTGGATAGGCGCCTGAGTGTGAGAGCCTGAAAAGAGAACCTTGAGAAACACGCTTGAGAGGAGTGCG
The DNA here is from genome assembly GCA_019327925.1 of Leucocoprinus sp. KB1807203. Classification (NCBI taxonomy): domain Eukaryota; kingdom Fungi; phylum Basidiomycota; class Agaricomycetes; order Agaricales; family Agaricaceae; genus Leucocoprinus; species Leucocoprinus sp. KB1807203. The sequence continues at coordinate 40,452 of JAHTMQ010000233.1, read as the reverse complement.
ATGAGGGGTCTGGGAAAGTGGCATTGGTCAGCACGTGACCTCATAGCGCGACGACGCGTCGCGTCGATTCTACATAAAACTGACATACATGACACCCAAAACCTCTTTTTCACTCAATGGCCTCCAGAATGCAATTGCAAATGTTTTTAGTCAAGTCCAGATTTCATCTGCAAATCACAAAAAGAACTGTGTCAACCTTTACAAGCTCCATGTCCAAATTGCTGGGTCAGATGGTCGGGATACAGCTCAACTTGTTGGCGAAGATGCTTTTGTACAAGTATTTTGTGATATGATGACAAGGGTACTCACTATCAAGAAAGGCGCTGCGCCGGCCGATCGTACAATTAGGTTCATCGGCTTTTACCTGAAATATATAAACGAAAGGGGTTTGTCGATTTCTTTATCTCTGTACATCTGCTAAGTACCATACAGTTATGTTGGAGAGAACGGATATGTCTGCCTCTACAGCAAAATATGCGAATCAAAGGTCACCAGAGGAAGATGATGAGGAGACTTTTGTCTCCCGATTTGTCTGCCGATTTCTCAAGTGGATCTTGCGGGGGTTCCAAGCGAAGGATAAGAATGTTCGATATCGTTCTGTCTCTACTGTCGCTGAGACGATCTTGTGGTTTGGTCAGCTTGAGTGAGCGAGACCTTTGTCGTTGGCAAGCCATGGTTGACCAGCTGACAGTATAGATATCTATGAGTCACTCCGAGAGAATCTGATCCAACGATTGGCAGATAAGGAACCGTCTATTCGTGCTCAAGCAGTAATTGCGCTTTCGAGATTGAATTTTGTTGAAGATTCTCATGACATTGAGAATGGCGAGAAAGATATTGGAGATCTCCTGAACGAAATGCTTATCTACGATGATGAAGCGTGCGTACAGCATGAATAGTGTAACTCACCACTGATTCCTACTCAAGAGAAGTTCGGCGCGCAACACTCGCTCATACGCCGCTCAATCGTGCCACTGTCGACGTTCTACTGAGCTGTTCTCGTGACGTCGATCTGCTAACCCGAAAGTCCTTGTATTCTGTATTTCACACAAAACTTGACAGCCCACGATTTTTGACTCTTGTACAACGCGAGAAGGTGATTAAAGATGGCCTAGGAGATAGGGAAGGTGCAGTTCGAGCAGCAGCCAGCAAACTTATCATGAAGTGGTTCGATTTTGCGCTCGCGGAAGCTCCAAACGAACAAGTCGGTACATGGTTGGGAGATGATGGAGGTATCATGAGGGCGCTTATCCGATTTCTTGAGCTCTTTGATGTGATAGGTAGCGAGCAAATCGCATTGGACGCACTAAATGCAATTTTTGTCATTAAGCCAGACTATCTTGATGCGTTTACTTTCACTGGTAAGAAATTTCGGTTGATTGATTGTTGTCATGTACACTCAGCTTGAATTGTATAGATGATTACTGGGCAACCCTGACGCCTGAGTCAGCTTTCCTTGCCCGCGTTTTTGTGCTTAACTGCCGAGGATCAGCTCGAGTCGATGATGCCGGTCTTCCCATAGTGACAGCTTTCGCATTCTACATTCAAGCTCTATACAATAAGCTTCTTGAAACTCTTCAGGTAGCTGAGAGCGTGCGGACGCTGCACAAAACAGAAGAAGAAACCGAGATGCTGGACGAACTTTTCAAAATTGCGTCGATATTGTCATCAATGCTGTCAATAGCTACCGGACTAGATTACAGTGACGAAGTTGGACGAAGAAAAGTTTTTTCTGTCGTCAGTGAGTGTTGGTTCCAGATTCAGACTTTTTTCTTGAACTTTTGGTAGGGGATATGCTGGCACAACCGGCGTTACCACTTGATCTCATCGATCCATGTATGGAGATGATGAAGGCGATGATGCCTTCAGAGCGTGAATTTGTACGTGTGATTGTCGAGGTCATTATTGACCTTCGTGATGATGAGGAAACCACCGAAGAACCTACAGAAATTGTACGTATGCTATCCCTATGTGCAAAGTCATTTAAATCTCCGTCATATAGGCTTCACATAACACCTCCTTCTCAGACTCTTCACATTCGAAATCGAGACGAGAACAGCCATTTAAGGCTCTGGTCAATCATGAGGGGATGAAGAAGGAAAACCGTGAGACTGCAGATTCGAGAGACCTCCGCTGTCTGATGATTTGCAATTCCGTGTTGGAGCGCGTCAACGGTGTATGTACCTTTTCTTGTCGCAAGATTTCTGCTCAGATCAATTATAGCCGTTTGATGACAATTCAACGCTACAAGGTGTCCTGAACGACCTTATCATTCCATCTGTTCAAAGAAAGGAGCTTTTCCTGCGAGAAAAAGCACTGACGAGTCTCGGATTATGTTCGCTCATTGCCAAAGTAAGACATTACATGCTCAAGAAGTGCTTGTACCGAAGCCATCTTTATTGCTCAGCGCATGGCTATGGGTTCATTCGAACTATTCTCAAACGAATGTTTGCGAGCACCAGATTCAATACGAGTTATCGTATTACGCGTTGTCTTCGACCTCATGTTAATGTACGAGGGAGAACTCTTCGGGAAGTCGGAGGAGATGGTACGATTTGAATACAGAAATGTTGATACTGATTGACAGGCAGTCCATTTATCCTGCAGGATTCAAAACTCATCACTTTCCTTCTCAGCATCATGGAGACCGAACTCGGCAAGGATGAACCTTGTTCTGGGATCCTGGCCTTACTTTGTATAGGATTCTCGAAACTCCTTTTGTTGGGCATTGTGAATAGCGACAAGGTACATTCTGGACTCGAGATTGATTTTCGTTGTTGATTCCTGTATAGATGCTCTTGTGTCTGCTCATTGCTTATATCTCTCCTGACACTGCGGGTAACCAAGAAGCCAGACAGTGCCTGTCATATTTTTTCATCCGGTATTGCATGGCACATCCGCAGAATAAAGTCAGGCTTCAATCAGTAGGTGTTCCTCTTATTAGCAACCCTTAAGCTAATGGGAGCCGTCTACAGATATTTATGACAGCCTTGGATACGATGACACGATTAAACGAGTCGTTAGATGAATCACAGAATATGATCACACCTGAGAAGTTTGGTGAGATGCTTTTGGCCTGGTCAGATCCCCAGTTTGGGCTAGAGTGGGTGCACTCTGCAGTAGGCTCGAATCAAGACTGACCCGTTCAATCAGGAGTGAAGACTTGGCATCCATCAAGGACCTTCATGCAAAAATCGCTGTTCACATCCTTATTGCATTATATGATCCTGAGCGTTCAGGTAAATATATGACTCGATGTTTATTTGATTTCTGAATCCTGTTCACTGTTGCACAACTATCACAGATTATAAAATTCTGTGCCACCTACTAAATCAACCTCTCTTTTTGCCAGAAGATCTCGATCGCAAGACAATACACATCATGGACCTTCTTCTCAGTAATCATGGTACTGTGAGCAACCTTCGCATCTGTTTCCATGTTCCTCATTAAGACATTTAATAGCAATGCCCGTTTGATAATGCAGCCACAACAAAGGCATTTGGCCGCTTTAAAACTCGTTTCAACAAAATATATTCAAAACAACTGACAGATATCAATCCTCCCGGATATGTGCATGATGACGAGGTTCTCCAGATATACAAAGTAATTAATATTGATTTACCTCAGAGTGACGGGGTCCTGAGTTCATCTTTATGGAAAGAGGTATCCGAGTAAGCCATTATTGATCCCTTGCATTGTTTCGACAGAAAACTCACCTGTTAAGTGGTGTTGATTCTAGAAGAAATGAAGTTTCACCCCATGCGTTACATTACCATGGCATAGAGAGCGAGATAGAGCAAGATGGGGATGATGGTGTCATCGACGAGGAGGAAGCCGTAGAAACAGAACCGTGGACCGCTACACTTGGGTAGGCTAGACAACTTTACCTGAATGAGAAGTTGACACTATCGATGATTGGTCTATAGCCTTGTTGATGAGAACCTCCATACGTTCGAATCGATGTCATCAGCTGTGATGAGTACGTCTTCAACACCGACCTCTGTAACATCGAAAATAAAAGGCGCAAAGTCTGTATTCGGTATCCCTCAACAGAACACGAGAGCTAAATTTGTTCTTTTGACATTATTGCTCTTTAAATCAGGAGGATACGAACACCAAACTCGGGGCGCCGTACTGAACGAAAGCGGAATCGCGTAACTTCATCTAGGTGAGTTGATTACTCTTTGGGATTGGATATTGACACTGATTCCTTGTTCGCCCTTCAGAGATCTGGTTGGTTCAGAATCGGAGTCCGAAGACGGAAACGAAACACCCACACCTGTCAAATCGAAATTGCGATCACTGATGAAAGTGCAGACCATTACCAAGCAGCTTGAGATTGTGCCAAAAAAGCAAAAGGTCAAGCTCAGGAGAGCGCCCTCAACCAAAATTAGCACAGCTACTTCTACAGCAACAACAAAGACTGTTCACTCTAATCCAATCAAGACTGAGACAAGAGGGAAGCAGGAGTCACCAACACCTTCTGATGATAGCGAAGTTGAAGAGGAATCGGAGGTTGAGAGCCCAATACGGAGATCTCCACGACTTGATGGGTATTCCGACGACGAGCTTGTAGCCTATTCGGATGGATTGTGAACCGTTGGTGATTTCCGCTCAACCGGACCTTTTCGCTTCACAATCTTTTGGAATCATCTTTGATTTGTTTGCTTTTTGAGGGACATGGACAATTAATGATGTTTACATACCACACAGTCCATCTTCATGTGTCCTCCATGTGTCATGCTTCAACAGTTGAGACTGCGATCAAATTGTATTGCGCCGAAGGAGACATTGATTATCCGATGATTATAAATTATCAAACATGATGTTCACAGTGTATTTATAGGTCATAAGGAGAGAATTAAAGTCTATAGATTTGGATGCGCAAACGCTCATAAGACGCTTATAAGCACCCATTATATCTTCCAGATCTATAGAGTTCTCAGTAGTGTAATAAAATTTAAATAAGAAGCTTGGAAGCGCCCATGTTGGCAATCAGATACAATTGATGTGTCTGCGGTGGTTGTCCGCTGTATCAACAGGAACAGCCGCATAATCCTGGTTCAATGACGAACCTGAGCTGAAATATGGCCAGAAAATATGCTGAGTCTAGTTGATGGAAGTTACAAGGCAGAATGGTAGCTTTTCACTGAATCAAAAGAATGCTTGAAGACCTCCGAGGTATTTTGAAATGCCTTGATATGAACAGCCGACTAGTGCGCACTGTGATCTGGTCAGTGATATATCTCTAAGAGCGGAGTATAAGGAACTGACACTATACGTAATGTGTTTGGTGGATTACAGAGAGATGATCATTCACGATATTACTTACAAGCAAGTGGCAGTGAATGAGTGTCGTCCGTGTTCTGATACCACGTTTGAGCAGTGTCTGAAACACATTACTGGTTCAATGGTTCTGATCGGACGAAATACGGCACATGAATTTGAGAGCTTGAAAGCTCACTGAGACTCATTCTCATCCCCACTCTTGGAGCTTCGATATGGGAACCATGTCGTGGTTCATTGCTCTCACTTGTATCATCCTTGGTAGCGCGTGTATAAATCAGCTCGATCTTTCTATATTAGTATTCTGGAGCTCACACACCGCATCGATAGAAACGTGGGTCAGGGCCATTGAGTGGAACAACTAGGAAAAGAAAAATACTGGTTTTCGTTGAATTTTAAGACGATGGGGAGTTCATGCGACTTTGAGACTGAGACATTTTTCTGACTATAGAGAAACGGTCAGCTCGCATACTCATGATCTGTGATTAGCGAGCTATCTGCGCGTTGAGTCGACCTATTTGGAGAATGAAACTTTTGAATGCGAGGATACTTGATTATACAAGTATGGTGACGACCAGCACTTTACCATCCAGGCCACAATGAGTGTTCAGACACGGTCATGTAAAAGTTTACCGGACTTCCCGCAAAAGTGTTCTGAATTTTCCGATTGGTTGGCAGTGGCTCAGTGTTCGGATAAAATGCCGATGATCGGTCAGGCAGTGATAAAACCACGAATGAAATCCCGGAGACTCTAAGTACATAACAGCTTCGTACCCGGTTCAAAGGGGCTAGAAGATAACACAGTCGTAATAACCTTCATTGATACATGTTCCATCTTTCATATGGCACGAGTGATCTTTAACAAATTGATTGGCTTTCGGAGGCTGATGTCCACCGAGTGTGGACTTGAAACTTGCATTGATAGACGCTTTCCACCCCCATTCTGAAGTTAACGCGGACTCACCCGAGCCAATCCGAAGTTGGGTTGTAAATGTGGCCTTTGTACTCAATTGAGTAAGGATTTGTGCCAATAGGTCAAAGATCCTTGAAAGCCGGGTGGGTCAAGGGGTTTCCTTGGGCATGCTGGTGAGCCTTGTTTAAGTTAAGGCTTGGCATCAAATTCGCATTGCATTTGAAGAGTCTCCGTTGCCAATGTGGTCGGACTGAGGCCCACTGCTTTCGGGAAGAATGGACTGTGGTACCATGGCAATGTAACTGTGAGCTACAGTACCAAGCAAGGCGGTCCGAAAGAACAAAATCCTCTTAAGACTGGGTATCAGTGAACTCCAATATCTTGTTTGAAGTCCTGTTTGAAGGTTGCGGCAAGTACTTGGTGCTCTAGTACAAGATACAGATACTTGAAACGAGTCCAATATACGCTGGTTCATCAACACCAAGCTTCCAATGATCATGTGCAAAGGGGAGGAGTTCCATCATCCATAATTTGCATTGAAGGGCCTGAGTTTAGATTACCGGGATATTAGATCTCGAAAATAATCTTTTCCAAGGGACTGGAATAGAGGGTTATTCACAGCCTTTGTTTGAAGTCCTGAGTGTCATCATGATGACGATAATGAAGGACGACAATCATACCACTTTTTTCGAGACTCGTACGTTCTGGAAGAGTCGGCAGATGAACCGAAGAGTGGAACTCTATTATCAGGTCATTCTGGAATGATCGACTGCGACGTCGCATTAGTTTGTCACATCAGCGGAGTGAGAATCAACGATTGCTCGAGTTTTTTTGTGGATGTGATGATGATGGTGATGTGATGGTGATGGTGATTAGGCCTGCATCGCAGATTTGCACTCAGGTTGCACTTGGTCATTGTGTTGAGTACATGAACAGGATGGGCAATAACTAGTAATTGACATTATTATTGACGGGGCAGCAGCTGAGTGTTTGACAGAGTCGCTGAATGGCGTTGGACCTGGGAAGAAAAGTAGGGTGTGCAGCGTAGTTCATATCCACGTATGAATACGTGTCCGATCTTAACAATACTATATTGAGCCAATGGGTTCTAGAGTTCTTGATTAACAAGTCCAGCGGGATTCTGTGTCCGTATAGTTGCCATGGGCCTCAGCTCTGTTATCGACTGGTAGAGGTGTGGGAAAAGAGATGGGCAGCCGAAACGTGACGAAATCAAGCGGCGTTTAAAAGACTCTCATCTCTACTAATACCTTGATCACCTCACCCTTTCTATTCTCTCTACATATTTCTTAATACCCCTTCAGGATCTGGCTCCTCACTGCCTGCAGTCTTTCTCAAGGCCTACAATCTACAACCGATGTCTATCTTGACGTCCTCGCCCACCACACCTACCCCCCACAGGGATAGCCTGGAGCCATTGCAGGATCTGAGGCTCGAGAGTTTTAGCTCATGGTATGTTCTTTGCATACGTATATCTCAGGCGCTCACACTCTACAGCAACAATACGCCCTCATCCAAGACCGCCTCTCTTCCTACTCCAGGTGGTCCTTCGGTCCCCCTGGCAAATAGTGCAGTATTCGAGGACACGCCTCTTGGGTATGTTGACATGGAAATACACTCCTTCAATTCTCATTTTCTTCTTAGTGAAGTCCCCATGGATGCCCAGTCCGGCGAGTGGGGTCTTCTCGACTATGACCCCCGTATCGCTGTACCCAATGCCCCTCTTATCAAGGACCTTGATTCCTTTACCGAGGGGACAGGCGCTGGAAGCTTTGATTCCATCCCCGCTGCTGATACCGATGAGCACGGAAATCCTCTTCCGCCTCTAAGCCAGGCTTGCCTCTCAATGGTATCTACGCACTGCAAGGATGATTATGTGTTGAGATGGCTGGAGGACATCTCCCACTGGATCCCGCAGTCATTCCTGTTTAGTCACGATCTATCAAGCTATCATTACCAGCCCCACGACTATCATGACCACAGATATTTCTACCCCGATTACGATCGTGTGCCAACGCTCAAGCGTCCTCGATCAATGACTGAGTATGAAGAACATAGGCCAAGTCGCCCACATACCCGTTCTTGCCCATCTTCGAGGCGGAGCAATTTCCTTGAGCCAGACTAGAGTCTCCTGGTTCCCATGACTTCTCCCAGTACAAAAATCGGTACTCACCCCGTCATTTTCCAATCGACGACCAGGACACACGGATTATCGGATACTAAAAGCATCCACACTGCTCACTCCCAAAAGTCACGTTCCTGCTACCTGACTCTTCGTCCTCATCGTTTAATCACGGTCCACAAGGGCGAAAATATTTAAGTGCGATCGGCATCGGAGTCAGGTGCCCTAGATATGGGGAAAACCTTATGGTTCACTGACTCTCCTGGATGCCTCTGAAGGCATCTAGTTTTTCGGATACTTGCCCTGTCAGGCCTCCTTGCAGGAGGCGATGGCCTTGTGATTGTTCCCTGAATTCTCTTGCTCTTTTCATTTTTTGATCTATGCGGCCTTTTTATACCGTTGAAACATATGTGCATTACCCACACATTCAACCACATCAAGTCCTTTTCGTCAGCTCTTCATTGTTACCTTCTGTTTTTCCCACCTGCTCTCCATATCTTGTGGATCGTGGATACTTCCCTTTCGCTGCCACGCAAATAATCTTGCGAGATAGAATCATTATCGGTATAGAGCACATTGTTTTTGAATTCATTTCCTCTTTTGCCTCTATTCCTTTTCTACCTGCAGAATTGTTGTCGGAGTTGTTTTTGATTTCATGAGTGCCGCTGACGACATTAGCCTCTTCACGGCCCTGATTATCCCTTTTCCTTCCGAGTTTTCGGAGTTTCCCGGTTGGTGATGTATCCTAGTCTGTACCCTGCATCCATCGCGACCCTGTCTTATCATTTGTTGTATTGCTTTCGTCCCCCAGACTCCCTTCCCCGAGGCTTTTGTATGTACATTTGTCCTTGAATTTTTGGTAACCATGATCTCTAAATGCACATAATTGCGCTCCTGGTACTGATGCCGTATTGAAATCAGACATGGATATTCACAACAATGCTATCAGGATCGGCTAGATGTATTTATCCGTAAAGGGGCGTTGATGTATGTATCAGTTCCTGATACCCCGCATACCCCAAACTACAAAGTATTGTGCACGGTACCTTGCGGCTTCAATTCTATAGTCGAGTCATATTGACCGGGAAGTATGAATGTGATAATGGTAGTTTTTTCCCAGTCTTCGAGTCAGTATGATTCGCAAAGTAAGATGTATGTTTCCGAAGAGCCTGCATTGGGATGATGTTAAGCGAGCGCCTGGACGCTGAGAACAAGCGTTTTGTTGAAAGCTCGGAGATTAAGGGGAAATAGTGTATTATATGGGATTTGGGCACATAAAATATGGTGCCAAATATAAAAATAAGAGAATTAATGTAGTCTAGCACATAGGTTCATCTCGATATGGCAGCAAGCGTCATGGTCGATGATGAATGGGTTTTCTTTGGAGGAAGGCGTATCTATCTGGAATTACTTTAGGTTCTGTGTTGCCGTGATGCTATGCTGACTGAGTATGGTGTTTGTCATCGGTTCTGAGGTTGGTAGTGATAATGATCATTCGAAGTTCTGTCTTCTCAAGTGTTTTTGGCGTGCCAGCACTCAGCGCCAGGTCTCTTCATCTTTTGCAGTGACATGAGTTATAAAAGGATTTTGAAGCTTACCCTCGAGCAGTAGGATTCTACTACCGACTTGGGGCACTGCATATTGATAGGGCTATTATGCCACCACCCTTGATGGGGGTCTGTGCTTTGTTACTAATTTGACGTCATACTAATTGGGCGCTTGCAGAGTTGTTACTAGAACACAGCGATATCGGGGATGAGTGAACGAGATGTGTACCACAAAGACTGGTACTCTCGATATCTGAGTGACCCTCGGAACTGATTAATAAGATATGAGTTATTCAGAGATCTAGTTGTGATGTCCTGCAAAAGGAGCTGTTCACGATCCTATCCCAAAGCATTTTCTGCGTTCTTACATGTTGAAAAGCAACAGGGCAGAAAGGCCACGACAGCCAAGCGCCAGGACTCAGGGAATGAAAGAGACAAGAAAACTCTGGATTCAAGACGAATTTCCGTTGTGTAGGGGTCGCTGGATACAGTTCCGCTGAATAACCATAATCTACTAACAACGAGAGGTGCTGCAGCCGGGAAGGGTAGGATGTGTATAGCTCATGCTTCCATTCACCTAAGATCGCGAGGGGGTGACAGACTGATGTCCAATTGCCCAGTGATCAAGTAGGCAGACAAGAGAGATAGTTGAAGAGTGACTTTCTCATTTCCACGGACAATCGATCTTTGCAGTGAACCTGAATTTTTGTTTCTTTCTTTTGGTCTTTTCTTGTAGCGCCCTCGGAACCAATATATTTCTCCGTGCAACTAGCACTGGCCTGAGTGCCGTTTGAAGTTCGTCTATTCAAGATCGCTCCTCAGACTTCACAACGGCCTGAATATTGAGTCTTGCCGTGCTAGTCCCTCACCGATTAGTGATTTCTCCCGCCTGATGTATAAGCCAAAGTGCGCGGAACCAAAAACATGGATTGTCGTCATGTAGAGGTTTTTCGATCAGACATGACAGCAAGTTTTGTTCAATTGTAGTTCGCTATAGTCCTCCAGCCCAAAGGACGATATGTATGAGTGACGGTTCATGACCTTGAGACGAGCGTTTTATTTGTCCATTGTTTATACATTCTACGTGGCTTTGATAAGGTGTAATATCTACCACGAGGACTGGTTCCCTTCACTCCATGCTCAACTTTGAAGACGTCGAGGAGCGTGACGGTATGCTTGCTCTATGGAAATATGAAGCTCAGACTGAATGATAATTAGGTGTGCGTTTCTCGTGGAATGTATGGCCTTCGTCACGTATCGAGGCCACGAGAACCGTTGTGCCCATCTCGGCCCTCTACACCCCATTGAAGGTCAGGGAAGATCTTCCCCCAGTTCTCTACGAACCTGTGGCCTGTAAACCGCCATGTCGTGCCATTCTTAATCCCTACTGGTGAGTCAATTTTTCATAAATAATAAGACACCTCGTAATCGGCGGCTAGTCAAATCGATATCCGTGGAAAACTCTGGATATGTCCCTTCTGTCTTTCGCGGAATGCGTTTCCACCTCACTATAAGGATATTTCTAATACCAACCTCCCTGCTGAGTTACTTCCCAAGTACACAACCATCGAATATACCCTTTCACGTCCGGCCCAGGTCCCGCCTATCTTTTTATTTGCCATTGATACGTGTTTGGATGAAGAAGATTTGAAGGCTTTGAGGGATGCTGTTGTCATCAGCTTGAGTTTGCTTCCGCCCTATGCCTTGGTTGGTTTGATCACTTACGGCACTATGGTGTGTATTTCTCGCAGGGCTACGGGGTTACACGTTAATCAGAGTGCATTTAGGCCCAAGTGCATGAACTTGGCTATGCAGAATGCTCTAAATCCTATGTTTTCCGCGGTGGAAAAGAGTACCAGCCTAAACAAATACAAGACATGCTTGGTTTGAGCTCTCAGAATCGTGCTGCACCCCGACCGGGACAACCCCTCCCTCCTCAATCTTTCGGTGCCTCGCGATTTCTCCTTCCAGTATCCCAAGTCGAGTTCCAGTTCACTGGAATTCTCGAAGGCCTCACGAGGGACCCTTGGCCTGTCGCTAACGATAAACGTGCTTTGCGTTGCACTGGTGTTGCACTGAGTGTTGCTGTTGGCCTGCTTGAGACAACGTATCCGAATACTGGGGCAAGGGTGATGCTGTTTGCTGGTGGCCCTGCTACGGAGGGTCCTGGGATGGTTGTGAGCAACGAGCTGAAGGAACCAATTAGATCCCACCATGATATTGATAGGGATACCGCGAAGCATTATAAACGCTCGATTAAGGTTTGATTTTTCTTGTGCCTTATGCCGTTTCTTACTGAAAAAAATTGGAATAGTTTTACGAAGGGCTTGCAAAGCGCGCCTCTAATAATGGCCACGTTGTTGATCTTTTTGCTGGATGCCTTGATCAAGTCGGATTACAAGAAATGAAATCGTTGCCCAACTCAACAAATGGTGTTATCGTATTATCTGATTCATTCGTCACTTCAATCTTCAAACGAAGTTTCCTCTCCCTCTTTAATAAAGATGATCAAGGCCACCTGCAGATGGGTTTTAATGCTACCTTTGACGTCCAGGTACATCTCCTGCCATTTTTCATGCATATATACTTACCATCAACTCCTTAGACTACGAAAGAACTTAAGGTCTCGGGTCTTATTGGTCATGCTATCTCAGCGGGAAAGAAGTCTGCTTGCGTTGGGGAAACCGAAATCGGTATCGGACAAACATCAGCCTGGAAGATCAATGCCGTCACACCACGTTCTTCAACTGGTGTTTACTTTGAAGTCGTGACTCCCGCTGGACAGCCACTTCAACCTGGCTCTCGTGGTCTTATTCAATTCATAACACATTATCAACATGCATCTGGGCAACAACGTTTACGTGTGACCACTATTGCGCGTAATTTTGCTGAAGCTGGGTCGCCGGGTATCGCAGCTTCATTTGATCAAGAAGCAGCCGCAGTGCTGATGGCGAGGATTGCTGTTTTTAAAGCTGAGATTGACGATAGCCCTGATGTGTTGAGATGGTTGGATCGGATGTTGATAAGGCTTTGTCAGAAGTTTGCGGATTATAGGAAGGAGGATCCGACCAGTTTCAGGTTGACGGATAACTTCAGTATATATCCGCAGTTTATGTTCCATTTGAGGAGAAGTCAATTCTTGCAAGTGTTTAATAACAGTCCGGATGAGACTGCTTTTTATCGGTGTGTAAGAGCTTCAGTTCCGATGTTCGTGTTAATATTGAACAATACAGTCACATTCTTAATGAAGAGGATGTCAATAATTCATTGATTATGATTCAACCAACGTTGATGTCATACACATTCGATACACCACCTCAACCTGTGCTCCTCGATAGCGTTTCCATCAAGCATGATGTTATATTGCTCTTGGACACATTTTTCCACATTTTGATCTTCCACGGAGAGTTGGTTGCGCAATGGAGAAAGCAGGGCTATCAGGACCAGGAAGGATACGAAAACTTCAAAGAATTACTGGAATTGCCGGCTGCTGATGCGCAGGTGGGTAGCCATGATCTTTTCTGTTGTTCCTTGAGCTGCGGTCATTGTTGGAAAAAAGCATACGGCTGATACATGGTATCCTCTTCCCTCATAGGAGCTCCTTGTTGATCGATTCCCTATTCCGCGTTACATTGTTTGTGATCAAGGAGGAAGCCAAGCTCGATTCTTGCTGTCGAAGCTGAACCCATCCACGACCCATATGTCTGCGACGATGTATGGGTCTACAGGCGGTGCTGCTGCAGGGCAAGCGATCTTCACAGACGACGTGAGTTTGCAGGTGTTCATGGAACATTTGAAGAGATTAGTGAGTGATGTCCTTGGTCCCTGATCGGCGGTCTGTTCATATCTATATAGGCTGTTGGTGCACAGACGAACTAGGGTACATGGCGAGTTGTGCAGCTTTTCCTTTACTTCTGGATTTCTTGTCGTCCTATTCGTATTCTTATCAATTCCCTTGTTATCCATGAATTTCAAAAAAATGCTACAATTTGCATTCTTTTCTTTTTCCCTCGAATCTGAAGGTCTTATCCGAGGCTGGTTGAATGTCGGGTCCATGCAAAGGTGAAAAGTATGTCACACCCAGCTCAATTCTTGGGTGCTGGTCTACAAAATTTGATGAATGGCTTCAATACTCAATCCTTCATGACCTAATATATTTCGTAGCTTCTGGAATCCTAAAGACCACCTGTTTATGGCGTCAATTTGACAAATTCTTCATACACAGGAACTGCACCTGACACTGTGGCTATTTATAGCACTCAATTGGCGTTTCGAATTGTTCATCATAGTTGCGACATGCTGAATGCATGTATCTGTATAGTTGTTAGTGACGGAGAGATTCGGTGATCAAAGGATCATGCCTCAATCTGGGAAATGTTGTGCGTTAACATTCTTTCTTCGTGATGGCGCAATCTCTCCAGTCTGGCACGCCTACCAATGGTTGATCCGTGATATCCATAATTGGATGTTTGTGTGAGAGAGTGGTCAGTTTGGTCAAGATAGGGGACGTTCCGAAGGTGGGTGAAACTCCATTCGCTTCTAATTTTGCATCTGAAGCTTCTTGCTTCTATGCATCGTGACCTTGTGTCTTTGAGATAAGGTGGCACCTGAGTGCTTATCTACTCGGTTTATGTGGGAATTTCTTCGAAACGTCAAAGTCCTCAACAATGCCAGAATGCGTAAGATTTACGGAGAGAGGCGTGGTCGGTAAACTCACAAACCACTTACCAGAAACAGTTGAACGATCCATAAGGCACTAGAGCCTATGTAGAAGCGAAGAAAATTCGCCATTTGTGAGTTTGATGGCACCTTGATTCATTGGTCGGCAACCATGTGGTTCTTTATGCGATTCGCCCATGATAGGGCTGGATGTGTTCGTTTCTCCATTCAAACGCTGGGATGAGTTTAGTGTTCTGGGATTGGTTCGGGTGGTATATATAACAGGTCTTGAATAGTCCGAGAGGCTGCTCAGGTTGCTTGTCCCCTCCTCCCGCTCCTCCCTTTCGATCTATATATTACACCGGAGAGTTTTTCCTCAGAGAAGATGTTATTATTCGATAAGGTCATGCGAAGAATCAGGGCGGATGGGGTAGATGAAGTCCAGTCCCCGACTTCGCCCATCTCTAAGTCAAGTGTTGATAACGACGGTGACGAGACCATGAAACTCGATTATGATGGCAACATCAACATCGAGAAGTTAGGCTCGGAGGGCTCTATTGGAAAGACCGTGGATGATGAAGAAGTTCAGAGATTCAATGGAGAGCCGGTGATCACTAATGGAAGGGATGTGTCGAGATACGTTGTGGATCTGAGAGATGATGGTGATCCTGCGTTGACGTTGAGGTCTTTGACACTGGGAACAGTCTTTGCTGGGCTTGGCGCAGCTTTGTGTCAAGTATACGAACCCATATTATTAAATCGTGAGGCGCTAACGTGTCGACTAGATTTACCAATTCAAACCAGTTCAGATGACAGTATCAATGGTCTTCTTGCTTCTGCTGACTTACACTGCTGGGAATGCATGGGCTAAATTTCTACCCACCAAAAGGATGGTCATCGGAACCCGGTTCGAAGCTCTAGGATCAATTCTTGAGGTGCTGAACCCGGGACCTTTTGGCTTGAAGGAGGTATAGTGTTACTGTTGTATCTATATCCCATGACATATTGATGTGCACCCATCTATAGCATGCCATAGCTTCTCTCGTCGCATCAACGGCAGCAGGCCAAAGCACCGCTGTTTTAAATTTCGCAGTACAAAGGGTAAGCTGTGTTTTACTTCTCATCGGTGGATCCGTTTCGACCATATTTTAAGTTATACTATGATACACATGTTGAAGCAACTACCGCTGTCCTCGCTACTTTCTCTACTGCTTGCTTTGGGTGAGCCTCACCGTCCTTTTGGACGCCCTTGTTGCTGATTTGAGGTCAAGATACGGTTTGGTTGGCCTTTTACGTCCTCTCACGGTTTATCCATCTGAGATGGTTTACTGGTTTGTGAGTAGCTCCTTCCACGGTAGAACTTCACGGACCCCGCTAATCAATTTTCAGAATTTACCGACCGTTTCTGTTTTTCAGGGTCAGTATGCTGTATTACATGTGAGAGTAGATTGATTGATGTTTGTTTCTCAGCTTTGCACTTTGACACTACTGCGAACGGGAAGCGTGTCAAGCTCTTTTGGATAGCCTTCACGGGAATGTTCTTTTACGAAGTGCTGCCGGCTTATATCTCCCCATTACTTAACGGTATCAGTGTGTTCTGCCTGGCATCGCAAAATGCCTCCTCGAGGGTTGTCGATATTTTTACTAATCTGTTCGGTGGGACAAATGGTAACGAGGGATTGGGTTTCCTGAATGTCTCATTTGACTGGCAATATATTGGCTCATCGTACGTCTTGAGTTTGTTATAAATACATGAATATAACTGATCAGCTACTTCAGATTTATGAGTTACCCGTTGGTTCAGCAAGGTACAGATCATAAACTTTTTCTTGCACAATTAACGTGTATTTTCCCTAGCCAATTCATGGATCGGTTATGCCGTATGTTATACTGTCATCATGGCCATTTATTATTCAAATGCGTGGAATGTGAGATCAAATATTGAGCTTTTCTCGTACCAACTAATTTCTTGATCCTTAGTCATTAGATTATCCTATGCTTTCAACGTCAATATTCTCTGCCAATGGCTCCGTCTACCATCAATCCGCGGTCTTTAGTGGTACCTCAATCCAGCTGAACGAGACCGCGCTCACTGAGATTGGACTGCCGGCTTTGACCGGATCGAACGCCTGGCATGGCCTGACCGCCAATCTAGCTGTAATTCCTTGATCTGTCTTGAGTACCATTACTCAGACTCTTTCTCAGATTGGCGGTTTAATTGCTCACTGCATCTTCTTCTGGGGAGCCGATGCGAAAGATGCTTTTAGGCTCGCCTATCACAGGACACAGCCTGATCCGCATTATCAGGTAAGACCTTCATCTCGGATGATGTACTTCAGGTGAACGCTAGCTTTGACTGGAAGGCCATGAAAAAATATAAAGAAGCTCCTTGGTGGTGGTATGCCACACTTCTTGTCCTTGCCTTCTCAGCAGGTCAGTATCGCAACACTCTGGCCGTTACATACGGGGCTGACATGCGCCAAGGATTAATTGTTGTGTTCAAGGGTCAGACAACTCTTCCATGGTGGTCTTATATCGTGGCATTATTAGTTGGTGCATTCATAACAGTAATTTGACCATTGCATCTCCTGATATCGTGTTGACTCGCACGATAGCCCTTCTCTACATTGCTTTTTGCCAGGATGGGAAACGGTATCGCTACCAATCAACTCATGAAGATGGTAGCGGGCGCTGTGAATCCTGGTAGGCCTGTTGCCAACCTCTATGTCAGTGCCTCCCGCTCTTTCAATCCTTCTGCCACTGGAATGACCAGTAGTTTTCCATGTGGAGTCATGATGTCGTCTCTACGTCTATCAATCTCGCCGGAGACCTGAAGGTTGGGCAATATCTCAAGATTCCTCCTCGTGTCATGTTTTTGACCCAGGTTTGGGGTACTATCCTCGGTATGTCTCGCATAATATGGCCCCGCCTCCTCTTGCTCACTGAGCCTAAATAGGTGCCATGGTGAACTACGGTGAGTACCGATACTCGGTCAAGTCATCGACTTATGTTCAGCAGTGGTCATGATCTCCATTGTTACGGCCCAGCGCGAGATCCTCCTTAATCCTGTGGGAACCAACGTTTGGAGTGGACAAGTGACGCAAAGCTTAAACAGTGAAGCGGTGACTTGGTCTCTAGCGAAAGAACTCTATGGGTTTAATGGTCCTTATTGGATTATTCCTATAAGTTTGATTATTGGAATAGTGCCGACATTCTTCCAGTGGATCATTGCAAAGGTGGGTTGCATTCTCATTTGGATTGTTACGATGTTGAATGCCGCCGTTCTAGCGTTGGCCAAAGATCGGACCCGTTCAGGTGGACACAGTCATTCTTCCTATCATATATATGGTACATTCGTCCCATTACTGGAACATTCAGGGATCGTTCTGACTTGTGTATCGAGTATTCCGCATGGATGTATGTTGGTGTGAATTCCGTGATCACCTCGGCCATTGTGGTTGGCCTTATGTCTCAGCTCTGGTTAAGGAAACGACATCCAGGATGGTATAAAAAGTATAACTATATTCTTGGAGGTGCTTTGGATGGTGGAGCCCAAGTTATGATCTTCATATTGTCCTTTGCCGTATTTGGCGCCTCAGGCGTTGGGAGGCCATTCCCTACAGTAAGTGACACAACCCTCTGAAGTGGCTGCATGACGAGCTTGATGATGTCATCCAAACAGTGGGCCGGAAATCCGAGCAGGGGAAATGTCGATTATTGCAACGGTAACGGAGCATTAGATTAAACAAGGAGCAAGACCGCAAGACTGTTCGGTGTAGTTGTAATTTGATTTACCAATGTACTATTTTTGAATACAAGATCAGATTGATAATCTGATCCCGGATTTCGGAAGAGAAGGGCTGCGCGTGGACTGCTCGTGGATCAAGTTACAGCCACTGATATTTTAATCCAAGGGCAGAACTAAACATGGTTAATTATGCATGATTTATTGTTGGGCAAAGGCCGAGAGTAAGGAAAGGCTAGGAAGTTCCACGAAATCAAAGCAGCAGAATCTCTGGCAAACTAAAATCCAGGCGCAGTAGGGCAGAGTTTGAGTGAGTGACAAGCCAAATAAAGGCAACGTAGGCATACTGAAGGATCGTGGCCAACGCATGTTCTCCAAAACCGCCGCCTTTCCCTGAGAACTCAAGTGTGTGCTCAGCAACTGCAATGTCGCCATCTAGAATTGCGGACGCAGCCCGTATTTCCCCTTATCCCAGGATAAACCATGCATTTGAGCAAGAGCGCTCTCCTTCACTATCAGCGAATTCAGTGTCGGCATCAACGGAAGGATCACCTTCCAAAGCAAAACTGGTGGCGGAAGCGGCGGCGGCGGCGGCAAGTAGTAATCGACCAATGAGGATTGTAGAGAGATCTCCTACGGGGAACGGAAGGCAAGGACAGACTGAAGAAAGATTCAATGTTGGAGCACCGAGGAATCCAAAGACTTTCTTGAGGAGAAATTGGAGAGGAAAATCGAGTCGGTCGATATTAGAAGGTATCGAAGAAGGTAAATGACAGATACGGTTTCATCAGCACAGTGTTCAAAGCTGATCCTGCTTGTATTCCTAGGTGTTCCAAATTATCCTCCACCCACATTCCAAGAAGCGATGGGAATGATACCCACTCCTAAATCGTCAGCGCTAGCCCAGTCGTCCTCGTCGACGTCCGCAGTCCGAGAAACAAATCATTGCCTCCAAACTCGGCACCACCAATCGGAGAGCGAGACCAGCATCGGTCGTGCCTCTTCAACGGAGGTACCCTCAACATCAGAATCCGAAGAATCATTGGAGATGATTTCTCCACAGCCAGAAGACCAAGGAATAGAGTTCCCCCCGTGTCTTGTTTCTTCTCCCCGGTCATTGTCAAGTACTGACACAAGCATCTCACCGACCTCTGACTCATTGATGCGTGGCCAGGCAAAATCCAAAATGGCCAGCATACTTGATCTGAATGACCCAGATGAAGATATAGACCACGGTCATGCAACAGAACCTGGTCTCGTCAGGACATGTACAAAGAAGCGATTCTTGTCGCTATCTCCACTTCGAACATTATTTCCACCGAAACAACACCAGGCAATGCAGGCCCGAGCGCTTTCTGCTCACCCGCCTGGCACATCACCATACTCCGGATCACAGTCTGCCCACTTCTTTCGAAGCACCACTTCACTTGCATCCGCATCTGTCTTGCGTTTTCCATATTTTGGTGCTTCAAGTCTGACGATTAGTGGGAATAACGATAGGCAGACCGACGATGCAAAGCCTATAGGTGGGAAATTGAATAGGAAGCTCCTTCCTTCTATGAATAGGGAAAAGGAAAAGCAGAGGTTGAACGAAGACGGGACCTCCGATAGCGAATCATTCGAGTCTTGGGAGGTCCTTGGCCGCGATGGCGAAGTCGAATCTCAACAGATTGAGAGTGAACCGCGTAGCCCGATAGTGTCACCCTCAGACCCGCTTTCGCCAGAAGTAATAAGCTCAGAAGTTTCACCAACACGAAGCTTGAGCTTCACAAACGGGGCTCCTCCCGACCCCATCACTTTGTCTCCTATCAATCCAATGCTTATTCCTACGACACAAACGACCTCGTCGTGTACTGAGCCGCATCCATTGTCGTTGAGGGACAGGAAAATCCAAGAAGCTATCCAACCTCTCTTGAATCGCCAGCCGAAGAGGCACAGAGGCAGTCATCGAAAATCAAAGGTTAAGGTTGCACCGAACACAATCACTGTATCTCCTCCTGTTCTATCTGGACCACCAGTGACCAGGGTCCGGACAAAGATGAATCAAGTCGTGAATAGCAATCAAAACGAGCAACAGCAAACAATTCTGACTGTGGTTGCCAACAATGTCGATATGGTTGTGCCTAGATTGCAAGAACACCCCGAGGACCAGGACATCAACGTGGCTGAAGGAAATGCTATAATAGTCGACATGAACGGCCATGAATTCCAAAAAGCTCTGAACACTCCACTTCCATCGAGCCCGATCCATGCACCGTCACCAGTCATAAATTCAAATGCAAGTGTGCTGCGTCCGGAATCACTGGCGTCATTTTCGTCATCTGTAAATATCGGTCGTTCTTCACCAAAAGCTTCTGGACCAATACAAGATGAAAATGGCGTCATGTTGGGAAATGATGGAAGACGGAAGGTTGGTGTACAGCCGATGTCACTGGGGCCGACACCGAAGGTGACCGAGATGCCAGACACACAAGAAGAAACAGTGGATTGTGTCCGGAAACATCATTCAACACCATGCGAAGCTCTTGTCACCTCTTTGAACAGCTCCTTGCGAAAATTCTCCTTCTCCAACGACTTCTTCACCAGTCAAGATCCAGGAACAGTTTGATACGACGCCAGTGATGTCATCTACCTCCCAAGCCAGCCAACGTCGACATTATCAAGGAAGGCCATTGCCTCGATTACCATCCCAAGCATTACAGTCGACTCCATCCCGGAATGCCGTCGTAGACTCGATTTATGCTGGTTATGAAATGTATCCATCCTCTGGCCGTCCGAATACATCAGTGGTGCCAGAAGGTCTGCTCATCGATCTTGAGCACGATGATCAAGACACAAGCGGGGCTTCGACGCCTCCTTTCAACGATCATATCTACCAGATGAATATTTCTTCGATACCGATGACTCCCAAACTAGACTCTCCCGTCAGCTCATCGATAAGTTCGCCGGACCATTCTGACCGCTTTCTTCTGCTTTCCTCGCCTGCAGACCTTTCATCATTCAGAAACTTGCCTGAAATGACGGATCTAGAGATACTGGCGGCAACGTTAGGAGAGGCAAAATCAGAACGGCAGTAAGGATACGGACAATGAAGTGGGTATGCTTTCTTGATCATCCAAATCGTTGCCAACCACGGATTTAATATGTGAAGTTTCGTCAGACGTTGTTACTTATTTCAGAATTTCTAGGATCTGCGAATGTGGCGGGAGTCGGCAACGTCAACATGGGGGCGGATGCCGACACTGATGGGTCCAACATGTCACTCACTGGGCGTGTGGAGGTTCAGCGAAGGAGGATCACGGCGGATGGGCATATCAAGCTGAAGATGAGCATGTTCGGAGTGCCTGTAAGCCGGTGTGGGATCTATATATCACAATTCAAGGGGGACCAACAGAGTCTGTCCTGTCGCCACATCTTCCACAAAAGTTTGAGGCAATGGCTCGTTAGGAGCCGACGTGCCCGCTGTGTCGTGTCAGTTTGGATTCTGGAGATTGTTGATACTATGTGTGTTTCCTGTATCACCATGTTTACTTTTCAGATCTTTTGTTGTTTCCGGTCTTTTGTTGTTTCTGGTTCACTTTACTACTGTGGGTAAACAAGTATCAATACAGTCACATTATTTGTTCGAATGTGGTGGTCCATTACCATATACTATTACCTCTCCTCTCCATGACGCGTTACCGGGCGTACTCAAGCGATAGTTATGACAGTGATGAAGGGCACCGACAGAAAACAAAGGCAAATGCAGCGTCACCCATTACAGAGCCTTCCGAGTACGACTCTGCTGACGAGGACGAATCTCTCAGTGAAAGTGGAGCCTCAAGCTTGAGATCTTCGCACATGTCGGATAAAGATAGTGCTTCTACAGCTGCGCGTACAAGCTCTATCTCTCGCAAAGGAAATGCTCTAGTAGAGGATAAAAATGGCGAAATACGTTACGTCCATGAGGTCGATGGCGTTCCAGCACATGGTCCCATGGATGTGGATCCACCAACTATACCACGGGCACAGCAATTAGGAGTCGATGTGCAGAAAATGAATGTCATGCAGACGTCGCTGTTCAGAATGCCCGAGCAGACTGCTGCTCTCAAAGCGCTGCAAGGCAAAACATCTTGGAAACGCCTCGATTTAGCGCCTCCATCCACGACACAACAGCGAAAACATGCAAGAGAGCCTGATCCAGATACATCAAAGCCAGAAGATGTATCAGGGCCAGAACCCCAAGAGGTTCGTCGCCAGCTACACATTAGCTATCTGGAAATACGAAATCCATTCTAGAGAAGTTCGTTTGCCCATGAGGCTATAACTCTAACGTACAGACCCTCTCGAAAATATGCGAGAGTTGACAAGACATCGTCAGTCACAAACGGTCGTGAATCTTCCTATGTCGATGCAGGACTTGCACTTGGACGGTCATTCCGCGTTAGCTGGGGTCCTGGGGGATCTTTGGTCCACCTCGGCCATATATGTAGTCCAAATTCAACCACGTAAGATGAAATGCATTAGCATCAGACGTCCAACTGACTTAGAATCAGCTCGTCAGCCAACTCTTCTGTATTACACCTCACCAACACATATGCCTTTCTGGCTTCTAACTCGGTCAATAATAAGAATGCAACAAATTCAGTAACGGATACTGCCATTAGCCTATCTTCAAAGCTCCTTAAACACCATATGACCAAAACAGAGATCGTTCCTGACAATTCGGGCGTACTCATGGCGTTGCTCAAACCTCTCCCTTCTCCCTCTGTTCCACCAGACTCCGGTTTAGCATCTTCATACAATTACTTAAATTTTGCTTCTTTCGCATCCCTCTTCCCTTCTGTCGATCAATCCGGCCCAGCGATGCTGTTTCGCCTGGGTGCTTCATTATTTGATCCCATAAATCTCCACTTAGGGAGCCAACACAATACTTCACCAATCACCATGCTTTCCCCCATCACACCCGATATCAGTACTAGAGTCACTATTCTGCGGCGCAAAACTTCTCTTGGGAATTGGCTTGAAGACGCCATAAAGTCAGATGTTGAAGGAGATCTGAAAAAGGAGGCAAATGGTCTTGCTTCTGGTGGTATGTTCCATCCCGACATCTTTTCAATCTGAGGTTCACGAATTTTTTTGGCAGACGTTCAGAGCTCTGCAAATGCGGTTTTCATCCACCTTGCAGGACATCAGGTTGAGCAGGCGTGTTTGGTCGCTGCCACTGGTGGATACCCCAAACTTTCGACTCTTATCAGCCAAACGGGCGGTGATAGTCTGTTCAGAAGCGAAATTCAGGAACAACTTCGTATTTGGAAATCGGAGAATCTCAGTCCCTCGGCAGGAGTCGGTTTTGGCAACGGTCTAATTGAAAGGGGAGTTTGGAAAATTTATCGCCTTTTGGGTGGAATCTTAGATGATGAAGACGAACTCGCGGATAATCTTGCTGGTATTTGTTCGGGCTTGGATTGGAAACGCATTTTTGGGCTTTTTTTGTGGTACAGTCAGGGTATTGATGCTCCCATTTCCAAGGTTATCGAAGCGTATGAGAACCTTGTTTTCCGGCAATCAAACTTGACTTCTTCGTCCTCTATTTATAACAATAACAAAGCAAAACCATTACCACCATGGTTATTGCATGTTCAGCGCATAGGACGCCCAGCTGCATTGCTCACTAAATGGAAAAATACGATGGCTTCCTCCAACACAGCAACCGAACCCAATGACCCGCTTTACGCGTTAATCAGGCTTCACGCTGATCCTGCTATGTCTCTAGCCAATACTTTGAACCCCTTCTCCTTCTCTTCATCACTCCTGGAATCAGGCATCCCATTGTGTTGGCATCTGTATATCATCTTATCCCGTGTACTACGGGTGAAAGATTTTGCTGATCGGAGGCCCGTTGTTCGTCCATTCGTCAATGGTGGAGGGAGCGATGAAGACGGAAACAGATGTGAAAAGCTTACATTTGAGGGATATTCGGCTACGGCCGATCTACTTTCAAGCGCCTATGCATTCGAACTGGAGAACATGGGCATGATTCCAGAGGCTATATTTGTACTTCTACACCTCCAATGCAGCATAGAGTGAGTATTCTTGGTATCCTCATCAACATGTGATAGTCATGAACACGTCGCTGATCATCGAAATGTACGCATCTTCTGTTCACTCTGATCTTAGGCGCGGGAAGGCGATCAAAGACTTGTTGGCTCGTTCGACCCCAAATTTGAACGAATCAATAGTGCAAAGCATCATTGAAAGGACGCAAATTCCAATGGCTTGGGTTGATGAAGCCAGGGTAAGTCAATGCAAGTACTGCAGGTACCCGTTTCTCTCATATGCTCGTTTTGAAACCTCTAGGCGCACTACGCTTCCTACAAGGGCGATTTCTATTCTGCATATGAGCTGTTCTTTTCAGCTGGGTTTTATAATATTGCTCACAAGATTGCGGTCACTGAATTGGCCCCCGAAGCCATATTGACTCAGGACTTGGACACCCTTGCAGACCTGCTTGAGGCATTTGACAGTCTACATAACAAGATTGATGGATGGTGTGTTCGTGGTAAAGTATGTTGCTTCGTTTCTTCCTCTAGGCCGCCTGCTTTCTAACAGCACGAACCGCAGATTTTGTTGGACTATGTTCTTATCCTCACACGCCTACCCCAACTCCTGGACTCAATTGATGGTGGCGATGATCAACCAATGTTTTCCGGTGCTACTGCCCAACAAGAGATTGACGATTTGGTTCGACGTGTTCCGAATGTCATTGAAAAATTACCGGGCGTGTTCGATCGCAGTTGGTCGACCGACCGTAGACATATTGCAGCTAGAGGGGAAATGATTAGAAATCTAGTGGCGGTGACTGACAGGGTTAACCCTGATGTTCTGGTTTGTGTTGCCTTTTGGTTCAGTAAAGGTTCACGGCTGATGGTTCTGTTCAACTCGAAATGTAGGCACAGATACAACAATCCGCATCGGTGGATATAGATTGTGCCACCAAGGTACAAATTGTAGCTAGCATGGGCCTTGCCAATTTTATTGGAGGTATCGAAGATTAAGAGATTTTTTTGAGTGGCGTTGTGTTGTCTTTGATTTGTTCATCACCTTGTAATGCGGATATAAGTACAATGTATCTGAACTACCTGCTTTCTAGTATAATCGACAAAATCAAAATAAGACATGAATTTAAATATGAAGCCTTGGCTACTGGCCTTTGATGGCTTACAAATTCCTTAAGGTTTTTACTTTATTGAGGATCAATCGCAGCGTTGTCGTAAGTAGATAAAGACATAATTATCATCAGGTGTTAAAATCTCCAGATAAACATTCAGACAGGCATTGAAGAGTACAATCAGCAGACTGCTTTTGTAGTGAATAACATGCAAGTGCATCTGTCGCTAGCATCTGACCTGTAGTCTTTTCCAGAGATAGAGACTGAGAGGATGTATCTTCGTCTAATTTTCTCTGGCCATGGAGTACATGATCATCAGTAGAGATATTTTTGATTAAATCTTTTCAGAATAAAAGTTTTGAAAAAGGACATAGTCCTACTGGAGTGGAAAAGAGGTAGAGGGAGCGCAGCATGTGTGACTGCCTCCGAGCACACTCGAGCGCATGATTTCTACTGAGGAGACCAGATAAGTGAAAGATGAGGGAGAGAGAAAACAAAACAAATAACTAATTAAGTCAAGAAACTTTATAGTTTGTCGGAGGTTGATCTTGCTCCACTTTTGATGTGTTGATGTGCACGTCACCTCACTATCTCTTTCACTAGGCGACAGGAGAGTTGCTTGGGGGTGGATAGCGAGCATACAGCCTCCACAGTGCAACATACAAATTGAATTCATCTTGAAGACAGTCAAGGTACAGTAAAAGTACACGACACCAGCTCAACATCCAGATTGACCTGCTGATTTACGGTGGAGCATGGAAATCTATCCGTAGATCTTTAACCATTGGAAATCGAAGTATGCATTTACAAATGCTGAGGGGTTGTTATTGACATAGTCTAGAGAGAGAAAAGAAAAAGATCGATGTCAAGGATTCTGTGACAACACAAGGTATACTTACCGACGCATGTGGACGGGCAGCCAGAAGAACCATACACTGTACCAGCATAATCGCCACCTAGACAAGAGAGGTTGAGCACAAAGACTGGGGGGATGCGTGAAACAATGTACTCACAGAATGTCACTTTTTTCACCGAGAAATCAACAGTCAACTATCAAGTGTGTTTTATTAAATTCGCTCACAGTTGATGACGATATTATGAGGCCCAAGCTTGGATGAGAGGGGGCAGGAAGCGCTGCTCGGGAAGAAGGCAGAAGGGGTTCCCCAGTTGTCAGTATTTACCGACGCCGAACCATTCAGTACGTCAGATGGAATGGTGCCACCGCGAGGCCAGAACCAGATCTTGAGGAAAGAATCGGTTCGTTCCATGGCATACCTAATAACCTCAAGATCTACTGGATCTCATCAAGGTTACAACTCACCATCCTCCACCATTATCATTCATTGTGGGACCGTAGCTACGGGAATCATTGATACGAACACCACACCCAGCATTATTAGTGGTGGCGACATCACAATTGTTTCCGACAGGAGTTCTAATACATGAAGACCATATTTAGATGCAATTTTTCGTGGGTGTGAGAGGGGGTATACTTGCCCAGTCTCAGAACGAGAAGATGGCATGGTACAGCCTGTGAAAACAGATGATATAGAGAGCCATCAAACCAGGTGGGTGAGAACATTGGACTAACCACTGTTAGTATGCAACGTGGACTGATTTGGGCCTTGATCGTTGACGCCCTCAAGAATATCTATCTCGCCCTGCACAAATATGCTATGTTGGGTACCTTATTGGTCTCATATTTTGAGTACATACTTGATCAGGCCAATTCGCACCGACGGTCCAAACAGCAGGCCAGGTTCTATGATTAATGATTGTCAGAAGTCCGTACACTGTTACTTTACGATGAGCTCTCACCCGCAACCTTGGGGCATATGGCGGATATTAAAACTTAATGACGGGTTTAGCTAGTGATCCAAACTCTGTACATTGGACAAACTTACACCATTACAGATGTCGTATATTGTTTGTTAGATATTATTCGAACTGAGTTCCTTCCGGGCCCACTTGGGTCCAGGACTGTATGGAAATCAGCGCGAAGGACGAAGTGATCCCCAGACGCAAATGTAAGATTTTGGCTCGAAGCTGTAGTAGCGTCCACGTAGTTCCTGTAGTGCCAAATAAGTCAATACCCTACACAATTTGTAGATAGATTAACTTACACGCGTCCATGGGTTGGATCTGCGATAGCCTGATATGAGAATGCGTCGATAAAGCCGCTACCACTCATACTATCTATTTGACTGTAGGTAGCGCCGAGAGATAAAGTGATACAGCAGAAACATAAAACAGTACGAAAAGTCGAAAGAAGAGCCATGGCTTTGATTGATGTCGCAATCTGTGGGTCAGAATTGCTTGGATACAAGAACCTGGAGGCATTTTATACATTACGAGCGCCCCATCCGCCTTCTGGTTCTCAGGTAGCTTCACATGGGTGCACGTATTCAGGCGACGTCTATACCTTCACACGATTTGCTGCCACAAGGTCCGCTGCCAGAAGGCAGATCACGTCACCATCGTATGCTGCTGCTGAAAGTTCTTGGTCCATGGAAACCATTTGAAGCACCTTGGGTTACTGAATAGCAATCATGAAATATAAGGTTACGAAGCTTTGGCTGCGGTGTTATATTTAGAAGCGCCGGTATAAGGTCCGAAAGCCTGTGAAGATCAGCTCACCCCATGATTACTCCGTGTGCCTGGTGAATCAAATTCTCACCATAACATTGATGTTTCTCGTTGTTTTGGGACACTCGCATGACATTGAGCATGCAGACAAATGTCAACCTCAACAAGAATAATAGTCAAATGATAGTCGATGGAGGCACATGGAATAACCTTTCACGCGTGAGGAAGCACGGCCTCTGAGTACCTTTTCCAGGGTGCCCACGCCTTCCATAAGACTCAGCCATGAAAAGAAATGGCTTCTTATCTAACTTCAAAGTCAAGGATAAAACTAGGGATATCTTTGGACGAATTGCAAAAATATATCTTAATCACTCGTACACTGAAAGAGAATGATGGGTCGGATAGAGCACAAGATCTCAGCCCGTATAACGAAAGAGCATCTCTATGAGAAGGAGATCAAAGCCATCGGTACCGAGTGATTGTCTAGCTATGTTAGTGTTGAATGGGACTGGCTCACTTGGTGTAACGTCATGTTCTTCTATGAGGTTCTATTGTTTTCTTCATTGTATCAGGTGCTGGCTTATTATATCTGAGACATCCTGTTATTATAAGTAGGTAGAATACTGTAGAATTACCTAACCTTTTGTACCATGAAGACAACCATTATTTGCTGTCTCCAACTCAACTGCGCACATTGTAAAAGTTAGTATCATGATACTGGAGCGGTACCATCAGAGAGAAAATTGGATAGTAAAGACTCAGTGGACCTATATATGTGCCGAGGGTCTAGTATGGTGATCTGAGCGAAAGGCATGTCCAGCCACATGTGATTCCAGACTCATGCACAATTCTATTTAGGACATATTTATGGCTGCAAGGACATGAGAACTCGAACAGAGACACGGTACGGATGCAAAGATGAGGCCTAGTCATATGGGATCACAGGAACACGTAACGGACACATGGGACATGGCATAAATGATAGAATATATCCGAGATGTTCTTTGGAAGAGAATTCCGTTTATCTCTCCCTGTGCAGAGGACGTCACTCAAACTCAGTTAGAGATGTTGGCTATAACTGGCTACACAATCAGAAGATGTAGCAAAAAGATCCGCCAAAGAAGAAACAAACAAAAAATAGATCTCTATCCAGACGACGATTAGAGTCGTGAAGTGACATCAGAGATTGGAGATCAATGATTGAACAATCCACAAAGAAAAACTCCATAGCACGAACTGTAGCCAAAATGAAATGGCCACAGTAAAACATATGAACAGGACAAGGTGACACACGTCAATTAACATCCCGAGTTTTGGGTTTCGAACGCTAAACGCTGATGAGCACCAGTAGTGTCATCACTGCCACGTTTTCCAGAGAAAAAAACACCCAGAAGAAAATAGAACCTCAAAACCATAGCTCAAGACACTTATCGAGGTCGTCAAGTGGCAGATTTTGCTGCTAGAAATATGCATGTATTCTGAGTGACAGCCCAGACTGTTGGATCATGTATTCATTTGTTTTGAAAATTTATAATATTAAAATAATGACTATTGTATGCATATAATACTACATCAATCTACCAGCGGTTGGTACGGGTTTGCCGCAGCCTGCTTTCGGTTAGTATCTCCGAACATGTGCAGTACACATGCAAACAAAACCAAGAAAACGGACCGTCGCATCTGTATCGCGGAATTATGTCATTGTCATGGAGTGACATTGAGTTGTCTTGGAAACTCCATTTGCCGGAGCATTTGCTTTGGATATTAACATATTTAAATGGGAATGTAGGTACATTGTAACTAAGTCTTTCTGTCTTTCCCTCATCTTCCCCCACGCGCAATTTATTTTGCTGCGTCAATCTGTTGCTACATAATGACCAGAGCATGGGCATTCCAGAGTATGAAATTATACGAAAATTTCCCCGTTTCGTCCCCGTGGAATGTTTCTTTTATTCCAGCAATTCCGAAGTGGCTCCATATACTTCAGATAGGTGTCCCTCTCCTCAGTCACCAACCTATACTGGTGACTCTTGACTTCATTGACTAAATACACATACATACATACATACGACGCTTACTCCCTTGCTCTTGATCACATCACACTATCACACTCTCATCCGCCATCGAACTTAAATCACTCAACTCATCCTCCTGCCACATTCATAAC
Organism: Leucocoprinus sp. KB1807203; assembly: GCA_019327925.1. NCBI lineage: Eukaryota > Fungi > Basidiomycota > Agaricomycetes > Agaricales > Agaricaceae > Leucocoprinus > Leucocoprinus sp. KB1807203. The sequence continues at coordinate 10,259 of JAHTMQ010000233.1, read as the reverse complement.
CCCCATTACATTTCGTCTTGGGTAAATCGGGAATGAGATTTACTCTCTTGGGCGCGGAAAAGGGTCCAATCACTTTAATGTAGCCATTACAAACAGCAAAGACAGATTCCAAACCAATATAGATGGATCGGGCATTAGTGTTGGATGGTCTCAGTGTGGCAATGGGCGCTTTCAGGGTCAGCCTTATCGTGTTTCCTCCTGTTGGAACAACGATCAACCCTGTAAATGCCTCATCGATTTGTCCACTTGTTTCATACCTTGAGTAAGAGTACCAGTAGCGACGCTAGAGATCAGTAAAGCTAGGGAAACAGTGACAATATACATGGTAAAGGGAGACTGAAACGATGAATTGACCGTAGCCACTGGAGTTAATTACAATTATGCTTCTTGAATGAGCCTACGTTGCTTATCAGAAAGTGACTCTGGCTCAGCGGTGCTCATCCCAAGGTGATGTAAATGCTCGTAAATAGCATAGAGCAGGTCATCGACTGTAATACCAATCTCTCTGTTTGGGTTCGAAGAAGAACAAATATAAAGTTCGCCGGGATTGCGATGAGAAGGAGTGGACTCACTGGAAGGAGTATTTGAGGTCTCGACGAAAAAATAAAGGCAGACCATGTTTGAGGAGGCGATATTGAAGATGAATCATGGACAAGAGAGCTGGAAAAAGCAACGGGCGGATATACGTGGGAAGCATTGATGGTTCCAGAACCGCCAGACTGCTTCTTTTTACCGACACTCCCTGGGGAAGGAAGTTCACAATTTTCAAGAAATGCAAGGCTGTGCTAGTAGCGAACTCCTTGGGAGCCTTCAAGGAGAGCTCGGTTCCAAGGTTCTTGATATACTGAGCCTCAAGTAGATTCTCATGGACATCCCAGAGAATATGATGAAACATCCGCTCAGCAACCGGTCTTTGAGATGTCTGGAGGAGATGGGTGAGGGTGAAGCTTAGTCCTTCCCCTCATTGCTGAGATTGAGATGATGAAGACTGAAGTCTGCTTCATCTGGAACCAAGTACGAAGAGGGGTGTTTGCTGTGAGTAACAGAAAGTGCCGTCGTATATGCAGTTGAATAGGTCAAAAGAACACAAGAGCAGAGAGTGCAAGACGTGTTTTTATATGAGGCAGGTGGTTGGGTGCGAAGAGGTGCATGTCACTGTAATGAGGACATTAATCTTGTTTTACTCATATATGGATCGGAGCTGCATCATATTTTCATGCCGTTACTGATATGGTTTGACCAATAGCGCCCATCAACTGTTCTTGACATCCTATTCGAAAGCATGTCAAATGTCTGTGGATCTGTATGAAATAACATTTCCTTGATTCAGTTATGATGGGATCAGCGATGCAGTTGTCAAGTTCACAGCCATGAGACATCGGAAAAATCTCGTACGGGTGAACGGAAAGAAGATATTTGAGTTCCTTGATGCAAGAATACAACGCCCACGTTTAATACGGACTTCTCAACGTTTTTCAGCCCAATGAGAAAGAAAAGAGTATTTTCCAAGAGCATTTGTGACGAGGCGAAACCATCGCAGAAGAAACCGAACACGCCCAATCGGAAAGGACGTGCCTGAAGATCGAGTTCAGTGTCGAAAAAAGGGGTCTGGGGCATTTGGAGGTTACGAATGGCGGATCGTCAAACAAAAATGTGGAGATGAACAACTGAACCCAAAATTGTTTATTTATAATACAATTAAGATGTGTTTCCTCTGTCAAGTTATGCTCGAATCGGAAAGCTCTTTGTTGAATGGCGAATGAAGACAATCTTTGGTACAACTCTGCCCTAGTGAGAGTCCGGTTTGCCGCGCATGATGCCTGGTGATGGTGATTCAAGGAGAATCACACTAACCATTAGATTGTGCCGTTCAGAAAGATACACGTTCCTGCGGCGTGTAATAGAAGGCGGTGAGAGGAAGAGAGTGTTGTAAATGAGGCTGTTCATGTTTCTTTCGTCTCTAAATCCTCATGGGTTTCGGATGAGTAATCTTTTTTTATTGTTGAAGTGGACTGTCGCAGTTGTACCTTCGCAGTTGTAGGGGTAGAGCTTCGCTGACGTCATCATTCTAATGGTACCACAGCAGTCAGCCGACTGCTAAGTTTATATATTGGACACTCTTTACTATTGTCGTCAATCTACATTGTTGACCACTGAGGTGAGACCTGTTCTGCTAGTTCTCCTTTGCATATATCTAATGACGACATCTTAGACTTACTGTGTAAAAGGTAGTAGTTGTTAATCTACTTTTTTTTTGAATCAACAATTTATAACGCGGGGTTCGCTGGCAATCCGCGGAGTTAATCTACATTGTTGACCACTGAGACTTACTGTGTAAAATTTATCAATTACCTAGTTCATCAGGCGGTTAGTAAGCACGTAGTTGTGCCATGTAGTACAACTTAGAAACCTCAGTTCAGCACTTACAGGAACTGAGGATTTATTCTGACAGTTTCCATCAATCTCTGTCTGCTACAAAAGAGAGAGAGGGCAACTTCCAAGGAATAGCAAGTATTTGTCCCGGATGATACTGAAGTCCCATTGCCTGTTATGGCATCAACTCCAAATGGAGTTGAGCTAGTTGATCAGTCTCTCCGACAGCCGCTCATGGCAATCCATCGCCAGGTAGCTTACGACGACGATTTGTTTGGTGATAGTTACCACAAAAGTTATAAATGCAAGGAGAAGCTGCCTACAATACCCGATTTGCGATTTGAGTACAGCTATTTGCGGGGTGTTAGGCAATACGTCCACGTTGAACGGATGTACTCCGTGTCAACTCAGCAGCACCGCCGCATGAGCACAGAGGAGATTCTCAATGATCATGGGAAGGTTGGATTGTCAGACGTGACATCGCAAGGCGGTTCCCAGCGCACATCTGTCCAGGGTACGAGTCAAAGTCCAAAGGAGGTTATACATGTACAATGGAAAAAGGCTATTTGGGCAACAACGCGGGACCAGGTCATAAGTCCATTTCTTCAAGGCGCTTTCTGGTGTGTGGTGGCATGACGAAATATGCCTTCTTCCGGAGTGCTGACCAATTGACAGGGCAATCCTTGTTTATATCTGCAGCCCGTTTGCGGCGAAATTAGGACATCTCGTGTATGCCAAACCACCTCCAAAAGAGGGTAATGCTGTCGGTTGGCTTCGAAAATGGGTGAAGAGTCTGGGTTTGACCTTGAGACGGGCAGAGGAATCAAAGAGATAGAGGACTAGGATGTTCAGAGGTGTTGTGCTAATTGCTTGTGCCACTGGCACCCGAATAACATCCTGTTGAATATATTGGAAAACAGATGACCAATGAACGAGCTCTATTCTCCTACAATAAAAGCTGTAAGACTATTGTAATCTGATGAAAATGATAGATCACAGTCCATCATTTGTAGAAAGTTCAATGCACTTTGACCTCCAACCATTCATTCACCCACATGTACCGCGAAAACAACAGATAGAACCAACGAAACCAGACGAGCTGACTCTCATGCATTTGCATCGCGTGCAATGTGCGTAGGTATTCTGAAATACCAGAAACAAATACCGGAACACTTCCAGTGTTTATTCGAGGATCATGTTTTGTCAAGGGCAATGCAGTGTTTTGAGCAATCTCCTTCCCGGTCAAATTTATCAGGTGATTTAGTGTGCGAGCTGATAGCAAGTCCAATTTGGTCAGGAATGACGAGATAACTGACGTGTATTTTGCGAACACGGGAATGGTCACTAGGGTGTAAAGACGAGGCGTTGGATGTCCTTTGGCATGTAGTGTTTGTATGAGGTACGTGACACCATGCGGAAGAGACTTATGATTCGGGTGAGAGGATATACCCTCATAGTCAAATGTTAGAATCTGTTTTGAGAGATAGAATTGCGTGGAAATGTCAAAGAGTGGTTTAGAACGAGGACCTACTGTATCGATATCACTATCGACAACATAGCTATATATGGTTTTATTGATGATTTCCGGGTCCCAAGCAACAGTAATGTTATCCTGTAAGTCCCTGTCTAAACATAAATCTCTGGTTCAATATGAGAGGCTAAACCTACGGATGATCGACAATCCAACGACGCTCAGCTGGTACACCAAGCACCTCGTAGCTTGCATGAAATTCCATTTCTCTTGTCATTCCAAGACCATCAGCATTACCGATTGACAAACACAGAGAAAAAATCTCAATGTTGTCTTTAGTATTTAATCCGAGAAGAGTAGGCGCAAAAAACATGCACTCGTCGTCTGGGTGTGCAGTGAGAACGAGAAGCCGAGAATGTCCATCACTTTTTACAAGATTTTCAGTGTCAAATGGCTGGTAGATAAAAGCTGTGAGGAGGGAGAGGATGAGAATGGTGACTGTGGACCTTGACATAAGAGTTGCGTGTCCCCCTGTCACCAAATATATGACAGCTTTGATCGACTGCAACCTAAGTGACAAACAAGAAGTGAAGCAGGGGGCCGAAAGAACGAGATTTTATTTGCTAGAATAGATTGCAATGTTGCAGAACGGTTCTTGATTCCTTGTGCTTCAATGCCTTCAATGCTATTTGATAGCCCTGACCTTGGTGTCAGACCAATTTTTACGGTGATACCTTGGAATTATTATTGGTCCCAAATTGATTTGTCACATCAATCTAAGTCACGTCAACCTTGCCTTTTAGCATCATGCATTTCTCTGGTTCTGGCACACAAGGCTCGCCTATTGCAATAGATGACAGTTCTGAGGACGAGAATTTTACATACAGCTATCGAACTTATTCCTTTACACCACCCAATGATCTCCTATTATCTCCTCGTCCAGGAACTTTTCTCTCGACCATATCTCGACCACGTCTTACCATGCCTATGCAGAACATCCAGCAAGTGAAACAAGGTGCGATTATACTGAAAAAATACCCTAACACTTGACTTACTGTTGATTATAATCCAGAATTGGGTTCTCGAAAGTTTCGTAAACGCAAGAGGGCTGCTACTCCTACTCAAAGTCTTCTCACTGTTTCACCTACTCGTACTCAACGAAACCCTGGGAATTCTGTGCTGCTCCAACCAAAACATATCTCAATGGTTGATGACACGCCTCAGAAAGAGGTTAGAAAACAGAAAAGGCTTCGTGCGCGACTTGAACATGAGAGAGCGGCTAATCAAGACAATATTCAAGTACAACAGACACCTCTTCAAAGTGGAGATGCGCCGCCATCCAAACGATCCAAAAACAACAGGGGTACAGCCCAAAAATCCCAAACAGATCATGTGTCTATTTCTGGCCCTCTATTGACTTCATCGGAAGCAAAAAATACCTTTCCTTTAACCTCCACTTTGGATGCCCCCCAATATCAGCCTCAACCTTGTCATACTCATGTAATACACCCTCCAGTGCCTCAGTATTCTAGACACCATGTTCCCTCCTTAACTCCGCTACCCTCCGTCCCCCCATATTCCCTGAAGAATCCATCGCTTACGTTGACTAACATGCAGATTCCGGCCCAGCATGGTTTAAATTTTGATCCTTTTCTTCCGCGGTTGTATGTGTTGTCGGGAGTTTTCCCTACACCCATACCAATGGCTCCCATGTGTATTACCCCCATGTCTTTATCAGTTCCCTCTACAGATCAACCAGCAGTACATCCGAATCCAGGATCGCGCAAGACATCATCAGAACCGGAATCGAAGGTTCCAAAGATTAACCAAAAACCTCAATCCTCCCAGCTACCTCCGAATCAGCCTGTTCTCGAAAAACCCTTCACTATCCGAGTACCCTCCCGAGGCACAGAGGCTTGGGCTCAGTCAATGTTGTATCTTCCTATCGGAAAGCCAGATCTATACTTCAAACATGGCATTTTCCCTATCATTCCTCCATCATGCCTTCGTCGGATTTCTCCAAGTCAGCATCAAGCTCCACTATGTGTCAGAATTTTTTTAAGCCTGATATCCTTTCCACACTGGTACTTGAAAATGTGCCGCAAGCGTCATGCAATGTTTCATGGGTGAAGGAGTGGTGCTTAAGTGCATCAGATATTCAGCCAAGACACATTCTTGTGGCACCAAGGAGAGCTCTTATTGAGTTCCAGAATCCTGATGATGCTGTCAAAGCTTGGGCCAGTCGTAGATCTGAGGTTAGCAAGCGTGCTTTCAGTCAAGGTGGAGACCTGTTGGCATTTTGGTACAGGCCGGATTTGGAACAGGAAAAAAATTTACTAGAGTTTTGGCGTCACTCAAAGAAGTGGTTATCAGAGGTTATCGGCATGGCGGTCGTAAAGGATAGGGATTTTGTGCTTAGAGCGATGGAAGAGGCGCTCGAAGCTGTTTCCGCCAAGCTCAAGTCTCAAGAGAGAGGAGATGCGGATAAGAACGAGGATATCATTATATTTAACGGAGTGGATGTCAACGATGTCAAACAGAATTGGTCGTTTCCCGAAGCGAAGGTTGAATTCAGGAGTTTGGCAGGGCGTCTGGCTTTTTGGGAGAGATATGACATGGCTCAAAAAGATGAGATGACCGAAGGCCAATTGCTCATATGGGAACAGCAAGAAATAGCGAGAGTTGATAGGCTCAGATCAATTGCGTATGCGAGGCAGAAGGGAGGAAATGTGCTCCGAACGCGAAAGAGAATATTAGAAGAGAAAGTCGAAGGGGAACTAGAGGTAAATAACCGGAGGAGAACCCGAAGATCAAAACGAGCACGCAAGGTAGCTAGCGAAGACATAATCAAACAACCCCCTGCTCCTGCAGTGGTCGCATCTGCACCTACCATTCAAACTCGTTTGGATCCTTGTATGCAAACATCTACCTTGTCTACTCGACGGGATACCCTGGAGATAAAGTCAGCTGTCCCTGTAATCTCTCGTGACGGTGCCGGACCTATCGTCGGTATAAGTCTTCCATCGTCTCCACCAGCAAAGTTCGAGGAGTTGTCACGGAATACTCACATCACAGGTTCAACGTCTTCAAGGGTCCGTGGTGGACCCATCAGAGTGCAGAGCGAACCTTCTGCATCTATGACTTCATCAATGGCCAAAGAGCTCTGTGATGTAGGTTTATCTCGGATTATGCCTTCTCCTGCGCCATCCGCAAATATTGCCTCTCTACCTATACCACTACTTTCCTCAACAGCTCTCCCCACTCGCAAAGATGGCAAGCAATGGTTCCAGGAGGATTTTATTACCGAGTCGATCCCCGTTCCTGCCTCTCAAGTATCCCCTGCTCCTCGTTTTTCTTCGATTCTGACTGCCGTTAAACGTGAGCAGGAGGAAGACATGGTTAAGACGGGTGCCTCGGAGTCTTCGAGTGGTAGTGACGTCACGGAGACTTTGTCATTTGCCACAATGGCAGAGAAAGATTTACGCATCGGACGGGCTTCTGAATCAACTCATATTATGGAGAAATTACGAGCTGTTCAGGAGTCCACACCGTGCGACAAAAGATCTCAGAGCCACTCTTCCTCAATCTTGGCTGCCCTCAATGCCTCTTTCGAAGAACCTACCTCGGCTATTCACACCAACCCAAAACCTCACACCGAGCCGAATCTGACACTTCTTCAGTCTTCTGAGCCTGTCATACCTGAAGTGAATCCCTTTCAAAAATTGAATGATAAGAATGACTTGTCAGATAAAATGGAGATCTCACCTGTTTCTGAGAAAATGGCAAATATCACATTGTCGACCTCAGGAATGGAAGCTGTCATGCTACCTGGAATCGCAACAAAGCAAGAATCACAGCTACAACAAGCTCCAGCCAGGACAGCGCCAGTAATATCCTTGCTACCATTGAAAAGTCCAACTCAAGCGCAAACAACTAGCATGTCGTCCGATGTCTTAGCTGAACTCACAAAGATGCTAACCAAGTCAAAGGAGGAGAGACAAGCATTTCTTGACAGGGAATTTGATACAACGAAGAACCTGATTGATAAGCTCGTAGTGACGACGTGCAAAGAGCAGAGAAAAAGGATCACTAGCCTATGGAAAGAGAAGATTCGGTACGCTTCGTTCTTAATCAGATTGGCTTTGTTTGGTTGCTGAAGTTTTTTTCATTCTTTCTCTGTTGATAACTGTCTTACATCTTGGCCCAATTCTGCGAATGCCTGCCAGAGTGATCGATGAGATCACCAAGAGTATTAGGAACGACGGGAAAGTATGGTATTCGCACGAAACTAGCACTTGGATCCAGTTGCGATGGCCTGACACTCCGAAGGGCGCAGGGATCGTGGTGGTCAGCGATGAAAAGGAGCAATTAATTTAATCAAATGATGCGAGACGATTTGATCAACTCACAGCAACATATGTTCAACTACTGTAATTGAGCAATTTTTATCTATAAAGTCAATATATGTTATTTGTCCGTCAGTCTTTCTTCCAAAGCATCACATATGTCTGCCAAAGACCAGTGGACACATTGTAGTGAACCATCCTAATTGTGACTGCCTTGCCTTGTCTAGCCTTGTGTTCAGAATTTAGACCACAAGGGTGAATATATGCTTCAACCTTGAGCCTATGTGTTACAACCTCAAAGTCTACTCAGGTTACAATCAGAATGGAGAGCCTCTTCTTGAGGTAGACTTATATGAATAGAGGGAAAAGCAATTGGTTTGAGTATGTAGAAATACATCTTGTACATACTCTTTATATATCTCTGATCAGTAGCTTTTACTAGAGTTATATCAAAGAGGTAGTATCAAAGAGATAGAAGTAAGGACTCAAGAAGGAATTCTAGTCCACATGAGATTTGTAGAGACAATAGAAGAGAATTGTAAGGGCGACTGGAGTGGAGTGACTCCAGGAGAATCCTCAGTTAAATTACAGTCCAAAAATTCAAGTTACACTCACCTCCAGGAGAATCCTCAGAGATTAGGATGAGGCTCCTGGGGGGGTATGCTATACTATATATATCCTGGCACTGGTGCATCCCTGTTCCTACAGTCCTGTTATGAGAACCCCAAGCAGGAAAAAGTCTCCCATGCATTTAAACACCTGATGCAAAACCTTAAGGTATACAATGGAGTAGGAGTATAAATAGAGTAGGACTTAGTAAGCCAAATCACATGACAAGGTCAGGTGATCACAGAACATTCTGGAAAAGGACATGTGACCATGGGACTCTAAGGTACAGCCACTGTAGTAGTAGTATAAGTAGGGGTGCAATTTGATAGAAGAACTCCATCGAGTTCTTCCTGAACATCCATCTGGGATGATCACTAAGAGCACTCACTGCTTATTGATAACAAGTCCTGGTTGCCAGGGTCCAGAGTTTCAGGGGCTGTAAGGGGATGGTACAATCCCTAGCTACTCTAATATTAGTAAGGAGAGCAGACTTAAGTTAGAACAATAAATAGCCCAGGAGTTCCAATCAATGTTGGGGTAAGGTATTCTACTGTATATCCACTAGTATATATATCTACACTAGGTGGTCTGTGTATGTTGCCAAGCAATCACATGACTTGTACATTAATAACTATATTACCTTATAAGGCTACCTAGTACTGATAGGAAGACAAGAACTAGAGGGAAGAGTTATAGAGAAGGTGGCTAGACAGATCACAGAGCAAATTAGGTAATACTCACCTATACTGTGTATGCTAAGCCCTCCTAGATATGACCATCAAAGCATTCTCTTATAGGGGTGGGCTAAGAGTAATTAAATATTACATAGTAATATTGAATGTGTTGCAGGGTTGCTCTAGGAGGTTAGTCTGGTATTAGGGGCAGTGTTGGTAAGGTCCCTTTACACAAACTCTACTGTTGCTAGCCAGTCAGGCCATTGCTCTTGCTTGTGATTGATGAACATCCTCAGATATTGTTCTAAGTTCTGATTCATTCATTCTGTCTGTCTATTTGTTTGTGGATGGTAGGCCATTGACAATTTTGTGTTGATCCCCAATATATTATTCAGCTCCTTTATCATCCCCACCACAAACTGCACTTTTTTGTTACAAACTTCATTTGGACCATAACTCCAGAAATACTTGACCAATTTCAACAATCTAAATGGCTACTGAAAGCCCTTAAAAAGACCTTTTGAATGATACCAAAAACATCTTAAGGCAATCAGTATTCACTGAGTCATTAGCAGATCAGTTGGTGATCACTAAGTCACCAGACACTAAATCACTAATATCTCAGGAACTGCTTGACATAATTGTTTACTTCAATGACCATCATAAAGCTCTCTTCAATGCACTTCTTTTGGCTATAAATAGACCTAGAGGCAATAAGATTCCATAGAGATACAAGATCCTCAATGTTTGTACATAATATTGATCTTTACCTATAGATTATCATCT
>JAHTMQ010000232.1:0-21479 GCA_019327925.1 Leucocoprinus sp. KB1807203 | reverse complement strand
TTTTCATATGTCAGTGGAGATAGTCAATTATAACCTCGTGATCGAAGAGGAACATACCTATGAAGATACTGAATCTAGGAGAGAAGATATGTGTGGAATCATTATTTACACATGGGAAAGTCTCACCTGCTGCGGAATTAAATTAATGATATCATATACCATCAGCGTCGCAATAACAGCTTGAAAAGGCGTCAGTGGTTAGTTCGCGGACAATAGATCCAGAATCAGCATGCCTTGAATGTAGCGTCTATCTGACAGGAGCTTCAGGTCGAAGACATAGCGTTCTGGCATGAGTCCGTACTGATCAGCCATTGAGATATAACAATGAAGCAGGAGGTATTTTGTAGCAACTTGGTGAGAATACTTCAATTATATAGTTCTCAGGTACAAGTATTAATATCTGATTTGGTTGTGTGTAGATCAAAATATCTGATGAAGGTGTTTGATCTTCTCAATCGAGTTTCACAGCTGTGATGAAACTCGCATCTCAATTCTCACGATGGCGATGGAAACTTATCATGATTGAAGGAACTCTGCTATGACTTACCTTCTTCAGCCCTTGCCATCAGATTGGAAGAGAGGTTTCACGAGGTCTCGAGTTGCAGAAAATGCTATTCAGAATTTCAACTCCGTGTGAATCAGTGGACCCTTAACGGTGTGATGTTGATTACTAATATCTGTGAGAAGCAAGATGTGTGATCAATCACAGCTTTGGAGCTTCATCTAAGTTTTCAGCAGCCAGACCATGGACGATCTCAGACTCGACGAGGAGATGTCCCTAATAGTATTGACGACGACGGCGACGGCTTTTTGCCTGGTCAGCGCCATGACATTATTTCCGCCATCCTTTTACTGCGGCTCAATGCTCTTTATCAACAATCACTTAATGCCGCCGATATCGCAGCCCGTGACTCATGAGTTCATCTATCCAGATGAAGAGATAATACACCCGACTGGAAGAATCAGATATACTAACCACAGCCTCCCATCTAGACCACTTCTATTCCAACACACCAGGATAGCAATTGATCATCCAGCGTCGTCGTCGGTCTCTAATTCATTTCTCAGTGACAAGCACATGTACGAATGGCCCCAAATAACAAAGCCTCCTCTCCAAGGTAGTTGTAATCGGATTGTCTCTTTTGTCGCCATGATTACTATGAGTCATATACATCTACCAAGCCCCAATGCATCAGAAATTTCTATTTCAAGTCTCTAATGGATCTCCATCAGCAACATCAATGTGCATATACTCATGTACATGTTGCGCACACTAGCTAGTGATGGTTCTGTCCCTGTTATCTTTGTTGGGCAGGGCTTTCGGGAGAAATTGAAACATGAGATATGTTTCAACCAGTGGCTTTAATCAGATATGCCAAGCCACCATGGAAGTGACAAGGTGGTTTAATCTTATGGTGATTACTCATCCTTGCATAGAGCATACTGATATTGTTTTGAAATCTTGACATGGGATTTGGTCGATGATGAAGGAAAACATTTATAGAGCAGCAAGAAGAAAAGGTTCCGAGGCAGAGATAGGGTTCCACAAAAGATGCATGGGACAAATGTTAGAAAGGCGGGGTATATTTTCAAAACTCGTAAGCCGTGTTCCCAACACAAGTTATAGAGTAAACGAGTTCAGAAACCAATATAAAGGATACAATCTACTCATTCATCATCTGGTATACCGCCCAAAACGAAACAAGACAAGCGACAATCTACTTAGCTTTACACATCTTATCATCCCTTTAAGATTCTGCATGGTACCAATAAGTTCTTGTTCGATCTCTCCCAGCCGTAGTTGCAGACAAGGGCTCCAAAATAACCTGCGTTAAGCTCATTCGGGAATGGTCACGTCAGACAAGCCATCATTTCTTGAGATAGTTGCATAGAATGCGACAAGATTGCAGCAATGGTCAATCGGGGCGATGAGATGACAGGAAAGAGATGCCACATGCATCAGAATGAAGAGTGTTGGGAGCAGATATGTCGTCTTGTTTGAATTCATGACACGACTGCAGATGTGATATTCGATAAAGTGCAAATGCCTCACCATGTGCACTTGTGATACGTAGCACATGGTGGAGACTCCCCTCATTTTCCAGTGGCAAGGTTTTGACCAGTTGAAGCGCATACATTGCCAACCATCTCTCTATTCTTGGATCAGCCATTTTGATGCCAAGAATGTCATCAAAAAACCCGAGAGAGCCCGTGAGCTATGGGCCACAGGGACATGTCCTATTTTGAACTCTGAGCAATTAATAAATCCCGTGTAGTCATACTTCCTGAGTCAGACTATATAGAGGTATCTCTAAAACTTCACCATGCACCTTGGTCACATATGAAAGGAGATCTTCAAAAAAGACAGATACCCGAGCAAACGTGTCGATACTGCAGTAAGCTACGAATCTTGCTGATACAAGAAATTTTTTGAACCGTTTCAGGACCTCTGCATAGAGATGGCAATCAAATAACTGACATGATGTTCACTTTAATGCCATTTACAATGATCACAAATAGGGAATACTGAGCTTGGCAAAAAGAGAAGATCAATGAAAAAAGACGGATGCCTAAATTGACCTAGCATTAATCAGGATAAAATTAAAGACGCCAAGTATCAAAACAAGCTGAAAGTCAATACAATGATGTAAAGTACCCAAATAAACCACCCATCCTGAAGAATGCAAAACCGATGAATTGAAAAGCTGTGTAGAGAAGTCAAAGTAGAAGTCAAATAATGTACACAAGATTACTACGAACTTGTTGTATATGGGTCATGGACCTTGTCAAGTGCAAGGGCGGAAAACTATGAGAAAAAGAGATAGACGACATAATACAGATGGATAATGCTCCGACGATGCGCATGTGAATGATAGAGGCACAAAACAAGACAAAGAACAAAAGCAACGACAGCACATATCAATACTACTCATCAGGGATCCTCGTTTTGCAATTTCTCGGTATACACTCTCATGAGCACCATCTTCCCCTTCGACATCCCTTCCCGATAACGGTGCCGATGCTACCCAAGAGATGCGGGCGACTGCCGGTAAGACGGAAGAACCTGCTGCAGAGGAGACGGAACATCATGGGGTACATACCTGGGTAAGAGTAGCGTTGAGGCAATGGTGGTGATGGAAGGGATGCTTGATAAGAAGGGGGCGGAGGATGAGGACTGTAAGGTGCGTATACAGTTGATGGAGGCAGAGGTAGAGTTCCAAAATGAAGGGCGGGAGATAATGGTGGTAGATAACACGCATGAATTGAAGGGAGCCAGTGATACGTGAGGTTGTGCAGGATAGTCTAGATGAGGTAGAGTGGAGGATAAGGAGCTGTCGGTGCAGTTGGAGTTGGGGATGAAGTGTTTGTAGACGGACGGGGATCAGTGTACTGCTTGGGAGTTTTCCGAGATTCCTGGAGGCTAGTTGTACTCACAGCTGATGTCGTGGTAGTGTCCTGTTCAGGATGGGAACTCGCGTCGATGCTTGCAAGGTAGCGCGCTTTATTAGGCCAGATGCAGCATCACATCTCACGGTCAGAGGACCAGTGAGAAGAGATCAAGTGTCCACATCATCAAGATTGTATAGAAGCAGTCGCCTCACAGCAATTACGAGGCACCCGCGTGCGTAACTGATGCAGTAGTTAGACAGACCATGTAGCAGGATGCCCATACGCTCGCATAAAAAACTTGGTTGGTGAAATACATGTTATAGAGATGCCGCATAAAATTTGAAAATGTATGACAAGCCAATCAACCGAGAATTTCATGAGTTCTATATGTCGGCATTGCATTGTCATGATGCGAGCAAGTGCAACATACAAAGTTGAAAGCGTGTCTAAACCTGCGAAGGTTTGTCAATGAAACAACAACTGTAAACAATAGACAGACAATGAGCATCAACTCGATGATAGCCGGGAAATAGGCCGACAATGATGGAATGGGCGAAGTGTGCATGGTCTGGAACAAGTATGATTCCTGTAGTCCCTGGATGTAATATCAGTACATATCTCATGCGTATTTTGGTGCTTGCCATCTATCATTCTACTCTTCAGGCACAAACCTCATCATCTTGATCTACAACAAGAATTGCTTATGGTAATTGTCTCCATTATACAGGGGCCACCATTATGACATGGTATGGAGCTTTGATCCATCTATCCATAAACGGTTAGAAGGGATTCTGGCATCCAACCCTTGGCAAACAAAGTATCTGACTTGATCGGGAACAGAACAACCCAGTTGGTTCCAGAACGGAAGGTTGAGCGTGCTCACGGCTATGATAAGACTTGTTCCTAAAATGTGGATTTTCTATTGCCTGTGATGATCACTCCAACTTCTGGCTTCATTGGATGATGATCTTCCATTGGCCGATCATGTTGGGATGGAGTGTTTGCGAAACATTCTAGGGTGATTTTCCGCTCACCATTCATTTTTATCTTGGGCATTCTAAAAAAATGGGTCATGGTGTTGTCGTACTCTACTCTATATTACTGTTTTTGTGCACTGTAGTGATCAGTCATCAAACCCCATGTACATGTCATGAGACCCTGCATCAATGATGACTCGTAGTCTATAGTTAACCACTGAGAAGCATCAATAATGGTGGCACTAAGAGCACATGCTTTGGCCGATGATTGGTTTGACATTGTGATTCCTCTAGAAGTTTGAATGGGAATATGCAGAGAGAGAGAGAAATGAGTTTGTGTTTTGTTTGTGTATGCATGTGGAAGCGATCATACCCATGAGCCAGATGTCGGCGGGGTTTTCGTGGCCGGTATTTTTGATGACTTTGGGGGATGCGTAGCCGAAAGAAAGATGATTTTATCGTTGGGAGAATGGAGGAGTTTTGCTCTGAGAAAAGGGGGGTCGAGGGTGGGAAATGGATGGGGACTTGCATGCCAAAATCAACGATGACACCGTCACGGTTGGAGTCGTTGGAATGGTAGAGGATGTTCTCAGGTCTGTCAAGTAGATGAAGGGAGAAGGGTTGAGAGAGAGGAAAGAAAGTGTTCTCGAGGCCTCAGAGATGATGCCATGGTGGTGAAGGTAATCAATGGCATTAAGGATGGAGCGGTGATGGCATCATGTTTGGTAAACTTGTCCTTTGTGAGGATGCAGTCAAAGATCTCTCTGGCTGTGGCGAGCCAAAAGGAGAGGTAGTATTCTGTGCGAGACTCGAGCCCTCTTGAAACTTGACCTGGGAGGGGGGGGGTGAGTTGGAGGGACGAGGAGAAAACAGAGAGGGAGAGATAGACAATGTTGGGGTTGTTGGGGTGGTTGAGATAGGTGAGGAGGTTGATCTCTGTCCAGACCTGGAGGCACTGAAGTGGTGAGAAAATCACCAAAAAAGCGCCTCATGTTGCAGTGGTTGTGTTATGGTGCAAACGGAAGGTAGAAACGTGGGATGTATGAGCATGAAACATACAATTTAACCGTTGAAAATATAGCTGTGTAAATAGAGGCTATTCAACCAATATCAGTCAGGGCTGAGGGAGAGAACGCAAGGGGAAAACTGCGTACATAAAAGGCGTTTCTGCCGCGAGCAGGTAGAATTGAAGAGTCCTCTGTTGGGGTATCTGCAGGTAAATCAAGATGCCAACGCATTCTTTCCAGGAAACATCTTCTCAGCTCCTCGGTTTTGGCACAAACGAGGAAAGTCTTTTCAACTTGATTCCATTGATTATCTTATTGTCTTCTTGTTTTTTGAAGAAATAATAAGAACTAGTTAAGTTGATCAGCTATCGACAATGATCAAGTATTTCCAAGAACAGCGATACCGTCATACCTATACAAGTGAAAAGAAGGCACTGGGACCGTTTTCACGGCTCCGTACTCGCCTATTTTTGCATGGTTCAGAATCTTCCTGATGGCTCTTGCATATAGAGAGATAGAGTGGCCAAAGTAATATATCTATAGGCCTCCCTTTCCATACGTTGAGATAGCTTCTTTGCGCTTCTCCGTGTTGATGGTCAGGGAGTTCCTTCCTCGGGTTTCACCTCTGAGAAATTTTGTTGCCCACTCATTTTGCTGTTCATCTGACTCAGTGTATCAAGTGACGCGCGCATTCGTTCCTCAACAGAGTGCTGGACTCTAGTTGATTGATCGATCGAGAAACAATTCATGATAGAGATGCCAAGCAATTGGACAGAACTAATCAACTCTATAACGTCGTTCTTTCCTTCTCTCATCATCCATTTGTATTATGAATTCGAGACACTGACTTTGTCTACTACACCGGGTGACGTCTGAGATATTATTATTCTAGATTTCAAGTAAGCATTGATCAAGGCACCAATCACTGATCCAGGAACCAAGAAATAATCCAGGAACCAAGACTGGCAAAGTCTATCAAGGACAAGGATGCCATACTTTGGGACACAACCAAGGGTTATGGACAGTATACATTGTGTTCACACATTTTGCACACATCATTTAATGATTGTGACATGGCTTTCGATCCATTCCTGTGTCCGTTTTGAACCACCTCATTGGCAGTCACATCACATCACATTGAGGCACACTCACTGCCACTGATAGAAGAGTCATAGTTTTCACTTTGTTACTGTTGATCGATCATTTCAGATACTTTGTTTACCAAGGGTTGGATGTTGTGACCTTGCCAAAATTCCCTTTAGCTTTTTATGGATAGATGGATCCAAGCTTCACACCATGTCTTGATGATGTCCTCTGTCGGATTACATTTTGCTGGAAAATTTCTGCTAATAACAAATTCTCAGTCCTGCTGGTTTTTCCACAGTTGTTGCAATGGCTCATGAGGACCTAGAAGCAATTCTTACTGTATGAAAAGTCTGTGCCTGAAAAGTAGATGACAAGCACTGAGACATGTAATTATTCCACATCTTGTAGAGATCAGGTGCTTGCTGACATTATAAACTCCATCAATGAGCACTCTCCTCTACTAATTCTCTGTCAATAAAAATCCCTTCTATTGTCTTCATCTCCATCCTCTTCTTCAATTAGACCTATTTCTTTTTTTTTATTGTTTCAGAACTATTTGTCAGCAGTTTTATTGTTCTACTGTACAAAGGTAGTAGTCTGGCTGCTGTAGCTACAGAGTATTTAAGAGCCTTCTTGTTATGAGAACCCAAAAAAGGAAATAGTTTCCCATGCATTCAAACATTTAATCTACAACCTCAAATTGTACAATGGGGTTAAGATATAAATAGCAGGGGACTTAGGTAATCCTATCATGTAACAAGTCAGGTGATAGAACATTCTGGAAAAGACATGTGATTGTGGGACTGTAAAGTACAGCCACTGTAATTGTAGTATAAATAGAACTGCAATCCAATGAAGAACTCCATTGAGTTCTTCCTGAACAACTATCTTGGTTGAGCTCTAAAGTCTTCACAACTCTATGCTAACACAAGAACTCGATAGCCCATTGTTAACCCTGCATCTCACAGCCTCAACATCCCTATTCCTACTTACTCTCTTATCACCCTTGCTAGTGAGCACAGCACTCACAAGTATCTTGGATAGCAGGCCCTAGCTGTAAAGGGGACTTTTCACTGTCAGTTAGGGACAGTGGGTAGACAGCCTGGACAAAGCTCATATCCCTGCCCGAGACCTGACCTCTACACTGAGTGGGCTCATATTTAGCTTCTTCACTATCAGCTCTATGCTACTGGTCCATTGTAATCAGTCTATGCAGAGGAACGATGGAAACCTCCTAAAGACCTGTCTAGCTTAGGGATTCCCTTCTTAGGGATAATACTGTTTTACTCTTCTTAGTTGGTAGTTAGCTATAAGTATAGATGAAGAAGATCACTCATCCTCTTACAAGGAATCATCATCATCATCATCATTGCATATGTTCTGACAACAGCAGCAACCCATGGGGCAACCTACTGCCCCCATGCCACAGGCTCTACCCACCAGGGGGGGAGCAACTCCTCATCCTAATTGCTGGCCTGCAACAACAGATGGCCACCCTATTGCAGCAAAATGGAGAAGCCAGAGTGAAAGGTAGCCAAACCTCCCTTATTCAGTAGAAGAATGGAAGAAGTGAGCACATCCATTAATACAGCTTGTTTGTATTTGAGCATAAGAATGACAGGGGAGCCAGAAGCAACAAGGATGGCCTAGGTGCTGTCCTATGTGCAAGAAGGGGTGGCAGAGGCATGGAAGGACAATCTGTTGGATGAATTATCAAAAGGAGAGTCAGAAGTGGAAACTGCAGAAGAGCTATTCCAAAAGATGAGGAATGAGTTTGGAGAGACAGGAGAGGAAGAAAGAAAGATAGAGCAGCTGAGAACAATTGAACAAGGGGGAGAACTTGCAATGAATACATCCAGGAATTTAGGAAGGTGGCTAGAAGAAGCAGCTATGAGGGACAACCCCTCATCGAGGAGTTCAAAAGGGGGCTAAGTGAAACACTGAGAAAGAAACTAGCAGAGGCAGAAGCTCCTTCTAGTACAATAGAAGAATGGCAGGAAAGGGCAGTGAGATTAGACAGGAATCAGAGACAGAGCAGAGTAGAAGAGAGGATGCTGGGGAGGAATACAGCATACCCACAGGGAAATGTACAGCCAAGAGAGGGCTTGGGAGGAGAATCTTATAGAGAAAGAGGGGGACAGATCACATGGAGGCCAGAAGACTAGAATAGAGGAGGATACCAGAATAGAAGTCAACTGGGGCTAGAAAAAGACCCCAATGTGATGGATGTAGATAAAGAAAGGGAAGGGGATAGAATATGTTTTGTGTGTGGAAAATGGGGCCATATGGCCAAAAACTGTTGGCAGAGAAAAGGAAGGGAGGGCAGGATAGTAGAAATACTGCAAGAGTTGGCAAAAGACAATGGAGGACAG
Source organism: Leucocoprinus sp. KB1807203 (assembly GCA_019327925.1). Classification (NCBI taxonomy): domain Eukaryota; kingdom Fungi; phylum Basidiomycota; class Agaricomycetes; order Agaricales; family Agaricaceae; genus Leucocoprinus; species Leucocoprinus sp. KB1807203. The sequence goes on along the minus strand of JAHTMQ010000232.1, from coordinate 12,647 downwards.
TGAGCTCCTGGCTGGCCTCCTCAAATATGTACAGTGTACTGCACCCAGAAAAGCTGGAAAATAAATTTTCTGGATCAAGCAACACTAAGGGAGTAAGAGAGGTGTAGCGCATGCTGCAACCACTAAGAGAAGTGTGGATGGGGATAGGATTGGAAAAGCTAGAGAACCATGAGGGGGTAGCAGTTAATGTACTACTCGATAGTGGTGTAACTGGGTTGTTCATGGACATCCCAATTTGCAAAAAGAAAAGGGTTCAAATTGGAAAGGCTGAAAACCCCTTTATTGATATGGAACATGGACAGGACAGCAAACGAGGGAGGGGAAATTACACACCAGATTGAGTGCAACATGTTCTTCAAAGGACATGTAGAAAGAGTGAGGATAGATGTCTGCAACCTAGGAAAAACAGAAGTGATACTAGGTATGCCGTGGCTAGCTACCCACAACCCAGAAATAGACTGGGAGAAGGGGGAGGTAAAAATGATGAGATGTCCACCTATATGTGTGAGGAAAAAACAGGAGGAAAAGGGGAGAGAAGTTAGAAAAACTGAAGAAGAAAAAGAAGTAGAGAAGTTAGTACCAAAAAGGTTTTGGAAGTAGAAGAAAGTATTTGGGAAAACAGAATCAAAAAGGATGTCTGTGCAGAAGACCTGGGATCATGCAATTGAACTAAAAGAGGGTTTTGTGCCAAAAAAAGGGAAGGTATACTTACTATCAAGGGAAGAATGAGGAGAGGTCCAAGCATTTGTAGAAGACCAATTACAAAAAGGATACATCTGGCCATCCAAATCACTACAGATGTTGCTGGTACATTTCATAGCCAAAAAGGATGGAAAACAATGAATAGTACAGGATTATAGGCATGTAAACCAGTGGACAGTCAAGAATGGGTACCTATTACCATTGATCGCCAATATCCTGGATGGAGTGGGCAGTAAGAAGGTCTTCACAAAACTGGACCTAAGATGGGGATACAACAATGTCAGGATTAAGGAGGGGGATGAATGGAAGGCAGCATTCACAACACACATCGGAGCTTATGAACCAACTATAATGTATTTTGGTCTCACAAACTCCCCTGCTATCTTCCAGACAATGATGAATGATCTGTTTCACAATATGATAAACCAAGGGAACACAGCCACCTTCATAGACAACATTATTGTGGCAACAGAAATGGAAGAGGGGCATGATGAAATAGTGAAGGAAGTGTTAAAGCAGCTCGAAGAAAACGACCTCTTCATAAAACCAGAAAAGTGTAGGTGGAAGGTAAAGGAAGTGGAATTCCTGGGAGTAGTGATAGGACTGAGGGGAGTGGAAATGCAAAAGGAAAAAGTAGAGGGAGTTCTAAACTGGCCAACACCAAGAAATGTAAAAGAAGTGCAAAAGTTTTTGGGACTCGCCAACTACTACAGGAGATTCATTAAAGACTTTGCAAAACTAGTGGTGCCACTACATATGCTAGTTAGAAAGGAGGAGAAATAGAGATGGGGAGAGGCACAGGAGGAAGCGTTCAGAAAGCTGAAAGAAGCCTTCATAACAGAACCAGTCCTGGCAATACCAGACCTGGACAAGAAAATGCAAGTGGAAGCAGATGCATCAGACTATGCAACATGGGGAGTATTGTCGACAAGATGTGAGGATGGAAAGTGGAGACTGGTGGCCTTTATCTCTAAGTCATTAAATGCTGCAGAGCAAAACTACGAAATCCATGACAAGGAGATGCTGGCAGTTATCAGATGCCTAGAAGCATGGAGGCACTACTTGGAAGGAGAAAAACTGGAATTTGAGATCTGGACAGATCATAAGAACCTCCAGTACTTTATAATGAGCCAAAAACTGAATTGAAGACAAGCAAGATGGGCCTTATACCTGTCACAAACTTCATTCAGACCATAACTCCAGGAATACTTGACCGATTTCGACGATCTAAATGGCCACCAAAAGCCCTTAAGAAGACCTTTCAAACGGTACCAAAAACGTCTCAAAGCAATCAGTATTCACTGAGTTATCAGCAGATCAGTTGGTGATCACTAAGTTACCAGACACTAAATCGCCGATATCTCAGGAACTGCTTAACGTAATCATTCGCTTCAATAACCATCGTGAAGCTCTTTTCAATGCGCTTCTTTTGACAATAAATAGATCCCGAGGCGATAAGATCCCATGGAGATACAAGGTCCTCAATGTTTGTACATGACACTGATCTTTACTCATAGATTATCATCTGTCCTTGAATAGAACAAAGGACTGCCCTAAGATGGTTAGGTTATATCTATTTCAAGAATAATACCACTCCTATATGTAGAACAATAGGTAGTGATCATGTGGTAGGCTGTTCTGGTGCACAGACCACCACAATCATATATTTAAGAACTGTATGTCTAAGGATAAACTTCAGACTTAGCAACATCTTTTGCTGCTTGTCTAACTTTGCTTTTTTGAACACTTTGATTATCAAATCAAGCAATCACAAATCAGTAAGTGGCCATTTGTGATAATACCTATCCCAATTCAATTTCACACTAAAGCAGTTCCAGAAAGCATAGGGAAGGCAGATGGATTGAGCAGGAGACCCAACTGGCAGGAGGGAGTGGAAAAGGACAATGAAGATTGGAAGTTAATAAAGCCCAAGTGGATCAGGGGGATGGAAACAGTAGTAGAAGAGGGAAACCTAAGGGAAAGAATCAAAAGGGCACAGGAAAGGGATGAAAAGGTAGTAAAAGTGGTAGAAGAATTGAAGAAGGCAGGGATAAAAACATTGAAAGATGAATAATAGGGGATCAAGGATGGGATAGTAATAAAGGAAGGAAGGATATATGTGCCAGAAGGGGAGCTCAGAAGAGAAATAATCCAGTTGCACCACGATACCCCAGTAGGAGGGCATGGAGGGAGATGGAAGATGATAGAGTTGGTCACTAGGAATTACTGGTGGCCAGGAGTAATGAAGGAAGTGGGAAAATATGTAGAGGAATGCAATGCTTGTCAAAGATACAAGAATTGAAGTGAAGCACCAGCAGAAAAACTAATGCCTAACACAATCCCAGAGAAACCATGGAGTCATATTTTAGCAGACTTTCATTACTAAACTACTATTAGCTCAGGGATATGACGCTATCTTAGTAGTATGTGACTGGTTTAGTAAAATAGCACATTTTATAGCAACTATGGAAAAAACATCAGCAGAAGGTCTCACAAGGTTGTTCCAAGATCATATATGGAAGTTGCATGGGCTCCTGGAAAGCATCATATCAGACAGAGGAGTACAGTTTGCAGCAGGAATGATGAAGGAGCTAAATAACTTGTTGGGAATTCAGATGAAACTCTCAACAGCCTATCACCCTCAAACGTATGGGCAGACAGAAAGGATAAACCAAGAGTTGGAGCAGTATCTGAGGGTCTTTATCAGCCATAGACAAGAACAGTGGCCAGATTGGTTGGGAACGGCGGAATTTGCATATAACAACAAAGTTCATGCAGCAACAAAAATATCGCCATTCAAAGCAAACTACAGTCAAGACCCAAGGATGGGATTTGAGGGGAGAAGAAGGAGGAAGTACAAAATAGCAAGAAAGTTCATAGAAAGGATGAAGAAAATTCAAGAAGAAGCAAAAGCAGCATTAGAGAAGGCACAGGAGGAGATGAAGAAGTTTGTGGATAAAAGGCAAAGAGTAGGGGGAAGAGTACAGAGTAGGAGACTTAGTACTACTAAGTACAAAGGACTTGAAATGGCAGATGAAAGGAAGAAGATTGGAGAAGTTGACCAAATGATTCGTAGGGTGTTATGAGAGCCCTAAAAAGGAAACAGTCTCCCACACATTTAAACACTTAATCCAAAATCTCAAGTCATACAATGAGATCAAGGTATAAATAGTGTGGGAACTTAGGTAACCAAATCATGTGACAAGGTCAAGTGATCATAGAACATTCTGGAAGAACATGTGATCATGGACTAAGTAGTAGTACAGCCACTGTAAAATAGTATAAGTAGTAGTCCAATCCAAGAAAGAACTCTATTGAGTTCTTCTTGAACATTCACCTAGGGTGATCACTAAGAGCATTCACTGCCTATTGATAACAGTGGGACCTTATAAAGTCAAGGGAATCATCTCAAGTAATACAATAGAACTAGAATTACCTAAATCTATTAGAATACACCCTGTAGTTAACATAAGCAGAGTATGTCTTTATAAACCACAGGTTAAGGGGCAGAAGAAGATACCACCAAAACTGGTCATCATCCAGGGAGAAGAAGAATTTGAGGTGGAAAAGATCTTAAACAAAAGGATGGTAAGAGAGAAGGAAAGGTTCTTGGTGAGATGGAAAGGTTATACAGCAGAAGAAGATACCTGGGAAAATAAAGAAAATTTGGAAAATACAAAAGAAATGGTAAAAGAAATCAAGAGGGAGTACAGGAGAGGCGAAGAACTAAGATGACAGGAGCAGAAGGAAGAAGAGAAGGAGTTTAGTCAGGAACTATCTAGGGAATTCACAGCAAAATTACTATATAGATGGGGGAGAAAAAGATATGAAAAAGAGAGGGAAAAGAGATGGGATGAAAATTGGAATCGATGGAAAAATTCCTCGGGACAAGGAAACTTGAAGGGGGGGCCATGCTATGAGAACCCCAAAAAGGAAATAGTTTCCTGTGCATTCAAACATTTAATCTACAACCTCAAATTGTACAATGGGGTTAAGATATAAATAGCAGGGGACTTAGGTAATCCTATCATGTAACAAGTCAGGTGATAGAACATTCTGGAAAAGACATGTGATTGTGGGACTGTAAAGTACAGCCACTGTAATTGTAGTATAAGTAGAACTGCAATCCAATAAAGAACTCCATTGAGTTCTTCCTGAACAACCATCTTGGTTGAGCTCTAAAGTCTTCACAACTCTGTGCTAACACTTCTGTAATAGAAATCAGGTAGTGAAATACAGGAGCAGTTCATCACCTTTCATATTATCTCATAAATCTATAGATTAGTAGCCAAACAACAGATAGACACTGTTATGCTCACAAACTACTTACCAACAACAAACCACCTCATTGTCTCTTAAATAGTAGCAGATAGTGTGCATAAATTGAAGGGAGCAGGTGATAGATGATGTTGTAAAGAATAGTGTTAATGAGGTTGATAAGAGAATAAAGAGCTATTAGTGTAGCTGAAATTGGGGAGTGCAGCTGGTGCTGGGGGTGAAAGTGTTTGTAGATGGACATGGATCAGTAGACTTTTTGGTAGTTGCCTGAGCTTCCTGAGGGCTAGTTGTACTCACAGTTGGTACCACAGTAATATCTTGTTCAAAATAGGAACTCAAGTCGATCTTTGCAAGGGAGCATATTTGATCTGGCCAGATGCAGTACCACATCCCATGGTCAGAGGGCCAGTGAGAAGAGATCAAGTGTTTACATCATCAGATTTAAGATTGTAGTTGCCTCACAGTAATCATGAGGTATACTCAAGCATGGTTGATGCAGTAGCTAGACAGACCATATAGCAAGATACCTATCTATGCATAGCTTGATTAGTGAAATACATGTTACAAATGCTGCATAGGAGCTAAAAATGTATGACAAGCTAATCAAGTGAGGATTTGATGAGTTCAATCTCTCAGCAACATTGTAATGCGAGTAGGTACAAAAACACAAAGTCAGTTGAAAGTGTGTTTAAACCTGTGAAGGTTGTCAATAGCTTATCAATGAAAAGACAACAACTGTAAACAACAGATAGACAATAATAGAAATAGGCCAATAATAATGGAATGGGCAAAGTATGAATAGTCTAGAACAACAAGTAAAATTTGTTGAAAATAATATATAGAGATGTAGCTGCTATAGTAGCATAGTACAGTGGCTAAGCAACTTGCTACACACTCACAAGGTATACACCTGTTTTAATCTTTCAAAGGTTGGTGGGTTATGGTCTTGATAGTAAGGTAGAAAATAGAGATAAGCAAGATTTGTGGGGTTTATAGTGGATATTGTGTTAGAGGAACCTTTGGTACAAAATACTTGGGTTAGTATTCTAGTAAGAGAATGCCCCCTTTTTATACATCTACTGAAAGCTATGAGTTATGTAGATTACATCTACTGAGTCAGTAAAAACTAAGAACTTTACTAAGGATTTCATTTAACTAATGACTCAAAACTTATCTGATCTTTCCTGAGTTAGAGTTTCATGTGTACATCTCTCTATGATTTGTTTATAATATTAGCTAGAGCTTAGGGTAGTATTAAGCTATGTTCTATAAAGGCCTATGAAAGTCTATAGATATTTAATTCACATTGTACCCAAGATCCATGCCTAAATATAGAGAGATTTTCCTCATCAATTAGTTTATCACTAATCTGCTGAGAGCATCAAATTCTAAATGATCCTTGGAATAGTTACTATTATTCTAGGCTGTTCACATATACATGTGGCTAATTCATTTACCACTGATATGGTGTACACAGCCCTATAGTTTATGATAATTAATGGTAATTAAATTCCCAGGAATATTGATATATTTAATGGTGTCTAATAGCAAGCTACTAGGACATTAAATATATATTTAGAATTTTCTCAACAAAATTCCTGTAGTAATCCCCAGATCTGGGATCAGTATATATCTTGTACATGTTTTGGTGCTGGTCATCTATCATTCAACTCTTCAGGTGTCATCTTTATATACTACAACAAAAGAGTTACTTCTGAATCTTCATCATATATTGCAACAATCAACAAGATTGAGCACATGTTACTACTAGAAAATCACCAGTGTAATATACTATATTATGGTAATTGTCTCCATTCTACAGGGGGCACCATCAGGACATGATATCTAGCTTTGATCTGTCTAGCCATAAACAGTTACAGGGGATTCTGGCATCCAACCCTTGGCAAACAAAGTATCTAAATTGATCTATCAACAGGAACAGAGCAAACTATGATGATTATTCCTCAATCACTTGGTTCCAGAAGGGCAGGTTAAGTGTGCTTAATAAGACTTGTCCCTGAAAGTGTGCACATGTCTATTGTCGTTGATGGTCACTCCAACTTCTGGCTTCATTGGATGATGATCTTCCATTGCCAATTATGTTGGGATGGAGTGTTTCTAAAAAATATAGGGTGGTTTCATGCTCACCATCTAAAAAATGGATCATGCTTTTGTCGTACTTTACTCTATATTACTGTTTTTGTGCACTGTAGTGATCAGTCATCAAACCCCATGTACATGTCATGAGACCCTGCATCAATGATGACTCGTAGTCTATAGTTAACCACTGAGAAGCATCACTGATAGTGGTATCCAAAACGCATGCTTTTGACCTATAATTGGTTTGACGTTCTGATTCCTTTGGAAGTTTGAATGGGATGGCAGGAAACATCTTTCTCACATTTGATGAGGTGTGTGATGTGCCTGTTGCAGGAGCAGGAGATGATAAGATAGATTGAAACATAGCTAGAGTGGGAATAAAAAAGGTCACAGGGGGGTCAATATCATCCATATGTTACTCATTCGTCAATCTTGTGTCTATAGCTGCACGTTCTTCTGCTAGCTGGTGTTCTACTAGAGGCATGAGTGCACACAACCAAATTTTGATTGACTTGATAGCAGGAGTTAAGTATGTAAAGATCAGACTGATGATGAGTAGTATCACTAGATACTGAAACTGTGGTTGATCAGACTCTTGATTCTCGGAGACAATATGAATAAGCATCACATCGCTGAGTATCCACTGATTGACAAAACCAACATTATGAATAGCATTTCCTGAACATTGGCACTTCGCTGGACATGTTTATTACCGGCATTCAATCTTATTCAAGTGTAGGATAATGAAGAGGTGTGATGTTTGCTCAAGATAAGTAGTTTGAGAGCACGACGGTGTCCATCCGTTGTTGGCTACTGACCTGTAGGTTTTAAATATGGGAGTAGTAAATTGCTCCTATATTTCCCTACCCTAATTTCTGTTACAGAAGACTTTGAATACTCAGTAGCTACAGCAGCTAGGTCACCATTTTTGTAAACAATAACAGCTGACAGGTATTCTTGAAACAATAAGAAGAGGAACAAAAGAAACAATCCTCATTGGACGAGACAAAAGAAATAAGTCCATTCGAAGAGGGGGATGGAGACGAAGACAATAAAAAAGATCATTTACAAAGAAGCAGTGGGGGAGGGTGCTCGTTGACGGAGTTTATGATGTTAGGGAGCACCTGATCTCTACAATAATTTCCACCACAGCTGAATTCTTTCAGTTATTATTATTTTACACTACCCATCACGAAAGTTGATAAATAATTGAATGCTCGGGTGACTTGCAGTAGCAGCAAAGTATCTAAACCTGTTGACGACCCTGGCGCTGGTCAAAGCGCTGTACTACATTGCTCTTGGACTCCAGGTTCGTCTGAGGGTGAGGGAAATGAACGTAGGATGGCGTATCAGTGGTGATAGCAGTGATGGTAAGCCAAGGGTAGCGAAAGCATCCTGGGCAGTGGGTTGTCGACACGAAAATGGGAGATAGCTGCAGAGGAGAACGTAATTGATGATAGTATATTCAGGCGTCACCTGATGTGATAGACGACTGAGGGATATAAAGACATAATCCAGCTATCTAGACGATCTTAGACTGTGTCTCAGATCGATGACGTCAAGGTAATTTTAGCTAGGTAATCAACTCGACGGTACAATTCGACAAATGATGGATGCAGAGAGAGAGAACAATGAGCTTGTGTTTCTTTTGTGTATGCGTGTGGAAATGATTATACCTGTGGATCAGATATCGACGTGGTTTCCATGGCCGGTATTTCTGACGACTTCGGGGATGACGTAGCCGAAAGAACCTGCAAGAGAGGTGAGTTGTTCGTTGGGAGAATGGAGGAGTTTTTTCTCTGTAAAAACATGAACAAAGGGGGGGTGGATGGGGATTTGCATGCCAAAGTCGACGATGACAATGTCGGAGTTGTTGAAATGGTAGAGGATGTTCTCGGGTCGGTCAAGTGAAGGGAGGGGGGCGAGAGAGAGGAAAACAAGCATACTTGAGGTCTTTGTGGATGATCCCACGGCAGTGGAGGTAGTTGATGGCATCAAGGAAGGAGCGAACGAAAGTGATGGCGTCGTGCGAAACTCGAAGCCCTCGTAAAACTTGACGAAAAACGATGAGCTGGGAGACGAGGAGAGTACAAGGAGAGAGGCAGAAGATGTTGGGGCGGTCGAGACTGCTGAGAAGTCTGAGGCCCAGAGAAGTGGTGAGAAGATATCATCAAAAAAGTGCCTCATGGCGTTGTGACTGTATTACGGTGCAAATAGAAGGTAGGAGCATGGACAGACACTTCAGGTGGTGAGAGAAGAAGCCTGAAAATTTGTTATACGGATGTAAGAAAAGCGGTAGAGGCTTCACTGGATATCAAAGATGTGATTGATCAGACACCCTGCTTCTCAAAGACAATCGTGATGAACATTACACCGCCCAAGAATCCACTGATTGACATAAAACCGATATCCCAAATATCATTTTCTGAAGCTTGAGACTTTGCAGAACCTGTATGTCACCAGATGTCAATTGCATGGCAAAGAGGATATGTGAGCCACAGCCGAGTTCCTTCACTTATCATAATTGACCCCCACCCATCGTGAAAGTTGTGAGGCTAGAGCGGTTCATCAGTGTCAATTGAGACTAAGTTTCATTACGGCTGCAATGTGCTGATGAGACTGGACTGAGTATATCAGATGTTTGACCTTCATCAGATTTTTTGGCTTGTGCGTAGCGTGATGGGATAATAACACCAGTTGATATATAATCGAACCATTTCCATCGAGTTTCGCATCCCAATGGGTGATCAGTATGGACTAACACCACAAGATTACATTGATGACCTGAAGAAACTGTCAAATGAACGTTACAGCCAAGGTATGCCAATTCTTATTCTAGTGTCTTTGAAGCAACTGCTGAAGCATTTCCAAGTCATTGTTGCTACCTTGATGGGATATGATTTGATCTATCACATTCCTCAACAAGTAAGACTTTCCATTTGTAAGCAATGATGCTACATATATTTTCTCTCCTAGGTTCAGTACCTCCACGGGCATGTTTCCCATTTTATGGCCAACTACTATCACTGACATACGAAAACTCAGGAGGAAGTGGTCAAAACTGCATGTCATTTATTTTTCTATCCTTATAATTAACTGGGCAGGTATGATGTAAGTGTAACTCCCTAATTTATTGAATGAGACAACTGATCAAACTCTTCATAATACGTTCATATGGTACGAGTAAATTATTTGACATAGATAAAATATATTAATAACAACTTCACCAGATGACAATAAAGCCTGGGCATCCAGATCAGTGAGACATTACTGTTAATTCCGTTTTTGATATCTTCATTGACTAGGATGTGTTAGTGGTATACGTCAGATGTATTTGCTGCTTGATCTGACCTCCTCCACGAGCCGTATCTCAATTCTCAATTAAATACATTCTTTTATACAACCTGTCGTGAAGCAGCGGCTTGATTTTGGATGTATAGGCATGAAGCATCTGTTCATAATATAGCTGTGTCTCTGAATAGAGACTATTCAATAAATATCAGTCAGGGCTGAGGGAGAGAAGGTAAGGGAGAAAGTGCATACATGAAAGGCGCTTCGCCCGCGAGTGGGTAGAATTGAAGAATGATATTGACTTTGAGTGTCACAAAAAAGTTTTCAAGTTCTCGATTATATTACCTGCAGGCAAATCAAAATGCCAACACATTCTTCCCAGGAAGCATCTTCCTGGCTTCTCGGTTTTGGCACAAATGAAAAGAGTCTTTTCAACTTGATTCGATTGATTATCCCATTGTCTTTTATTTTAACGAAATAAAAAGAGCTATCTAAGTTGATCAGCTATTGACAGCGATCAATTATTTCCAAGAACAACGATTGAGTTATACTTAGATAAGTGAAAAAATGTCCAAAGGTGCTGGGGCCGTCTTCATGGCTCCGTACTCATCTATTTGGGCATGATTCAGGATTTACCTGGTAGCTCTTGCACACAGGGAGATAGAGTAGCCATGGTAAGACATCCATGTACCTCCCTTTGCATACGTTGGGGTAACTTCTCCATGTTGATGGTCAAGAAGTTCCTTCCTCGGGTTTCACCTCTGGAGAATTCTTCTGTCCACTCGTTTTGCTGTTCGTCTAGCTCAGTGCATCAAGTGACGTGCGCATTCGCTCCTCAGCAGAATACTGGACTCTAGACAATACGAGTTGATCAAGGGTCCAAAATGATTGAGGAATAATCAATGATAGAGAAGCCAAGCATTGGTAGAGGCACCAATCAATGATATAGGAACCGAGAAATAATCCAGGAACCGAGACTGGCCAACAAAGTATGAATACGGTTTGCGTGTTAGTAAGAAAGTGGGTGACTTCGCACAGACAGTTTGAGAAAATTTGTGACCTCATATTTTCCGGACTGTTACATGCCAAGATGCCAAGCATGAATTCCAAATTTCAAGGCGTCCCAGACTTTCTCAGATGTCCTCATCTGATAAAAATGCCAGACCCTCTCTCCTGGACTTCCCTAGATACCAGGTTTCTTTTTTTTTAGTTAGATATAGCATACATAGATATCCTCTCCATTACAGATCAAGGTCACATACTATATACAGATGTCGTCTCCGATATAGAATGAAGGTGAATTAAACACCCTATTTTTCTTATTCTCCTCTGTGAGCTATCAAAGGTTGTGTGACGAAGATTCTTTTTGAGGGAATAGGTGTTAAATACTGAGCCACTAGACTTACCTTCTAATGGCTCTTATCAGAGGGTGACTTCCACAAAGAACTGTTGCACAACATATAAGCAGTGTTCTGTCTTCAGGATGATTGAAAAGACATGACACCATCGTGTCGCATCTAAGTTCATTGCTGTGTCTATTTTGAAGCACCTCTTTGGCAGTCACATTTAGTCCATCGGCAAGCTCACTGCCACTGATGGAGGAATGATCATCATTATTTGTTTTGTTCCTGCTAATCGATCATTTCAGCTCTTTTGTTTGCCACGGCTTGGATGTGACCTTGTCAGAATTTCCTCTAGCCTTTTATGGATAGACGGATCAAACCTCCATACCATGTCTCAATGACGTCCCCTGTAGAATGGAGACAATCACCATAATGTAGTATATTTTACTGGCAGTATTCTGGCAATAATAAATGCTTGGCTCTCCAGAGCTATTGCCATGGATCCAGAAGAAATACTTGTTATAGTAGATAAAGGTGATAAGGTTCGTGCCGGAAGAGTGGTATGATAAATGACAAGCTGCGAAGCACACGTAAAACATGTAGTGATCATACATCCGGGGATTGTTACAGGACTGATATTTTTTTCCAGACTGAAATTGTAGTACACTTCTATATTTTGACATTCGGTTTCCATTGTCAGCTTAATCAATTGATGCATATTGTTTGTCTCTTATTTACAGTTATTGTGTTTTCATGGATAAGACATGCGACTTTGTGTGCTGCACTTGTGCCCATTCCAACGCTGCTGGCAGATTGAACTCATAATGTTCTCGCTTGATTGCCTTTTCAAACATTTTGTACTCCCATGCGGCATATGTATAACGCTTTCTATGCACGGGGCGTCTTGTTGCATGTTGAATTACTGTGCCTCGT